>JAYKTE010019007.1:0-15726 GCA_036873565.1 Xipholeptos notoides
ACAAGTTATTAAAAAGAATTTTTCTTTTTAATATTTTCTTTTGGCCATGGTGGAGGAGTGTTAAAATTTTGGACTCTGGAATTGTACTTTGGGTTCAAATCGCGGTTGAGCCCTTACATTCACTTTTGGCTGCTCTGTTAACCAGGGGGAGTAACTTCTGTCGATTTAAGGACAACATTGATTCTAAAACCTGGATAGTTGAAACTCATTAGCTTTGGTTGATACTTCCCTTAGGAGATGATAAAACTCTGATTAAAAACGTGCCATTGATATGTTGCCAGTTTTATAGACTTGCTTATTACTGGAACCCAATACTTGATACCAAGAGAGTGATTTTTGCCATTGTTCAAAGTGCAGTCACTATAAAATCTACAGATATTCCTTTAAAATGAAGAGATGCCACTTGTCGTACAAGACTGAGTGGGAATCCTGATATATGTTGTATATATATATATATATGTGCTTATATATTTGTATGTGTTTCCTCTCTGTTTGATCAATCTTTTTTTTAAATATTGAAAAACTGGTGTTTTGCACAATTATGTCAAACATAGCACCTAAAATTGTTGTAAAATTAATTTCATCTGTGAAATATTATTTTCACATCAACCTTAAAGAAGTTGAAAGAAAATACTTAAAAAAATCCAAATATCTTTTTCATTATTTCCTCTTGAGAGTTATGAGCATCTCTAATTGATGTGTGCATGTTCTTTTTTACAAACAAAAATGAAAAACATGAAAGAGTAAAAACCTAAGAAAGAATTTAGAATAATATAGTTGCATTGATTTTTTATAATGTTCCTGTGACCTAACTGAGCTTTCCTATGTCTATAATAGTGTTAGGATTATTTTTAGATTCTTTTTATTTGGGGCTAAATAAGATTCATATTTTATTACCTCTAAATGGAAGAATGTTATACAGTTTAAATTTTAAAACTTATTTTTCACCATATTTATCTGATGTGATTAGGCTGACTTTTTCTGCATTTTCTATATTATGTTTCAATATTGCAAAAAGTAAAGAAAAATAGATTTCATCTAATAATCTAATTTGACTTCAAAGACAAAAATTTCCCTGGGGAATAGAATTAGGTATGAACAAAAGAGAATAAAACAAAATCAAAATATTTGCAGTAAATCAGAAAAATTTTCACAGGTAAATAAAAAAATAAAAAATAAAAAAATAAAAATTCCCAAATATCTATTTTATATTTTCTTCACTTTTAGTATAAAGAAGTTTCTAAATGTATGGAAATGTTATATTTTAATGCAACACTGTAAAAAGTTTTACTCAATTTTTTTATAGAAATTATATTCAATAATTTTCATAAACACTCATATAATAAAATCTCAATGTTTTTTTTATTACTATCTTCCCTTTCATTAAAAAAAAGAAATGTCTCTGTTGCATAGTAAATGGAGGAATCTTATTTAATTATTAGTTTAAAAAAATTTAAATGCACATTTTTTTAATGCTAAAACAAGTCACAGTTTTTTAATTACAGGATTCAAATGTAAAATATCCTATCAATTTTGTCCTATTATCCACATTTTCACATTCTATTCCTTTACTGAATAATCCTCCTTTTCTGAAACTGAATTATGTAAAAAATCTATTCAATAATTGGTTGTTCTTAAAAACAAAAACTATCCAAAAAAATTCTTAGATTTTTTTAAACTTCTCATTTCATTAAATTATATCCCAAAAATGTTATCCAAATCAGATTATTTGTCTATTTTTGGTGATGTTTCCCCCCCCCCCCCTCCAAATATTTTATTTTCTATTTTGATAGGTTCAACTTTTTGTTCATACTTACAAAAAAATTGTTTACAATAGTTATCCTAATGCAACCTTATTTTTGTGTTAATGCTTAGCAGCATTTGGAAATAGGTACTTAAGTAGTTTACTTTAAAGTGTTTTCTTTTTATTGTTTAACTTTTTTAGCAACAAAACAAAAGAAAATTAAACTTTAGACATTTTAAACATTTTTTCTACTAAATGTTTTTGATAATAAAAGTTAGTTCATTGTTTTTAAATCCAACTGTACAGTCTGAAAATAGTATTCAGTCATTGTAAAAAGTGAAATAAGATATTCTGTTGAAATCCAAAACTTACAACAGTATTAAGTTCTATTTCAGAATTGCGAGAAATATGTTTGTCAGTAAGCAAAATGCTAATATATCTATTAATATAAATATCAATCAAACATTCATAAATTTGTTTTTAATATTTTAGAAATTTTTTTTCTTTGATTATTCCTAATTTGATTTTCTCTGTAAGTTTGTCATATCACACGTTAGCAAAAATAATTGAAAACTAACATTTATATTGTTATCATTATTATTTTAACACTGTATATACTTATCTACAAGTCCTATTTTCTCTTTTTTTTTTTAAATAACTTTAGTCAAATTTTTAGCATTAATTATTACATGAAACACATTTTGAAAGATTTAAAGTCCTGTCAAAATTGAAAATATTAAGTGGTTACATAAGATTGTTCACATTTTTTATCTTTATTACATAATTATAAATACGATATTTTATAGTGGGTTTTGAATCATAATACAATAATTAGGGGCCCTAACCAATTTTTCTGTATCAGCTTTGGATGGTTTCTAACTTAATGAAAAGAGGAAAACAGAATAAAATACCAGTATCAACCGCTAACAGTTTCATAGTTTCAATTAGAACTAGTATGAAGGAAAATATATAATGAAAAATTCTTTTTTAAATTTATATACCAGCAAATCAAATAAATTTAGGTAGCCTGTAATTATTTATATTAGTGCATAGAATTAACTTTTATTAAAGTATTTAAAATATTTTACAGAAAAGAAAAAATATTGTTTTGCATGTAAAATTGTAATCTTTATTAATATGTGTATGCTTAGAACTGTGTTGGCAAATGTAAAATCATAAATTGTATAGAAATTCAAAAAGAATAAGCAGAATAAAAGATTCTTGTTTGGAAAAATTAAGTTTTTAAATTTAAATATTTTATAATTGAATTAGAACAAAAGTAGATTTTGAGAAAAACACAGAACCATAAATCCCTATTGGACTATAAAACAAAAACAATCAAACTTCCCTTTATTCTTTTTTTTTTCTTTAATCAATTAATTAGTTAAGGATGGTAATTAGCCATTTTAGGGTTTCTTAAATATTCGTTACTTACTCTAATGATTTATTTTAATATTCATAACAAGGCTAAAAAACATTTGACCATTACTAATCTACAAATTCTGAATGCTTTAAATGTTTATGAAAATTGAAGGTAAAAAAGTCTTCAATCAAAACATTTTATATAAAACAAAATAAACTTTTACACCATTGTCTATTTATTTTGAAATTTCTATAAATTAATAGTTTACTTTACAGAAACTTAATTACGAATAATCGTTTTTAATGCTTTAAGAAGAAATTGTCAATGAAATCTTGTTAGATTGATAGTTGATTTGTGATAGGCTATGTAAAACCTAATTCTAACTTTTAGTTAGTTATTTCCACAAATCATATTTTTAGTCCATTTTAAAAAGTTTTATTTTGTAATTTATTACTTAAAAATGTTTTCATTTCTGTATTAGACATTTTTTTTAAAGAATCTTCTTTATATATACTGACAAATATAATATAAGATACTTCTAATCTTCTCTTTGAAGCATTTGTCTATACTAGTGATTTATTTTCTATATTCATGCATTATTTGTTAATTTCTAATATAGAATTATTTTTTTTAATTATCAAAATATGCTCTATATAGATCTTTTGGTTAAAATGCATTGATTATTGTCACCAATCAAATAAAGTAGTAGCAATAATAGTGTCAAATTATTTCTTCTTGTTTCAAATATCTACTTATTTCATTTAAACTGACCAGCTGTACTTAAATTCACTTTGTTTCTTCTTATTATTATATGCTTCCAACACAGTGACAGGCAACATTCCATAAGACTGTGAGTGTAAAATAATTCGGTATCAATTTGTGTTGTAAGAGTTTTCTGCTTCATATTAACAAGATTTGTGTAGCAGTGAAAGGTTTTTAAGTTTTAAATTTAATAACTATTACATTTTTTTTCTTTTTAAATAGTTTTAAGACATTGGATTTTCTATGTTATTATGAAGCTGACACTGTATCTAAGAAAAAAAATGTTTGAGGTTCGGTAACATTTTTAGTGTGTTTGTCAAAATACCAAATAATATGTAATGAGAACATTATATATTATTATTTGGGATCTTATTCAAGTTTTTTTTAATTATTTATCACCCTATAATATTTATTGCCTTAAATGTATACATGTAAATTATGCAAAGATGTTATTAATTTTGTGAAAAGGGAAGTTTTAATTATATTTTCATCAAATTAAGAAGATCTAATCTTTTATCATAATCCTTAATACTTAGCGGCACAAAATAAATATCTCTTTAAAATTTCTTTTAAAATATTCATTATAATGAAAATAATTAGAAATGTTAAACTTTAAATGCTTTCTTATGAATAGACCTATGACACATTACAAACACAACTTAAACTTTATAGATTTTTTTCTGATAATTATCAAATATCTCTCTGATTATATACGAATAATGATCTCTTTATTTTATAAGAAAATTGCTTTTTATATCAGCTTCATTTCAACATTAAAATTATCCTGTCCTTTTGAGTAAATTCATTATCTATCATTAGATTTTTGATTATCCTGCAAAAATATTCAATATTTTAATTTTCATTTAAAGTGAAGTAACTTAAAAACCAGCGGACACAAAACTTCATCTAAATATATTTCTCTCCGTTATTAATTAAATAGACAGATTAAACTTGTTTGTGTTGCTTTTACTATTAAATATATTTTTAAAATAGTGGAAAAATAGGCTATTTTTCCTTTTTTTAATAACTTGTTTACAGCCATATTTACCTTTCATGCCAGACTGATCCTTTGCCATTTGCTTAGTTTTTTTTTTTTTTTGCTTTAAGAGTCATGTTTGTCAATGTTTTTCTATTTCAATTATTCTATTTCTTTATCACTAAATCTCATCCAAATATTGAACTGTATCTACAACTAGTAAAGTTATCAAATAATTCATAGCTATCATGTACGTAAGAATAGATCTTTCCATTCTTATCCATCTTAAGACTCATTCTTTTATTCAAAATTAAAAAAGAAAAAAAAATTATTTCTAAAATAACATTGAAATATGAAATATTATCAATATGTGTCACATAATATCTAGTCACAGAAAGTCAGTGATGCTATGAATGCAATAAGCTCTTAGAAACTCATATTGAAGAAACTCTGGCTGGATTTAGATACAAGATTTCTTTTGTGTGAAACAGTTTTCTCTTAAATTAGTTTAAATGAATTTGTCATTTGTATATAGTATAGTACATCCTTAAAACTTCAAGTAGAACTTAAATCTGTCAAATAACTAAAATATTATCAATACATAATGCACAATATCTATTTTTGAAGGTCAAAGGCTCTTCAGAAATTTAGTAAACCAATAAATTTGATATTCCCTAATAATGTAAAAAAAATTGATTTTTAATCTCAAATTTTATAAAAAATCAATAAATATCCATAAAGTTTTACCAAGAAAATTTAGTCTTTTAAAAATACCTGATGGTGATGTTATTTATGTCATCATTGTAAATTTCTTTTGTGTGTGCACACATGCATATACTAGCTGTAATTACCTTAGAAGAGAAATTCCAAATGTCTAAAAATTTACTCATTAGAAAGTTGCTGATTCAGCCATAAGTTTTAATGAAGATTTAATTCAAAGATTAAATGATAATGCCAAATATTTTTGATAATCATTGATAGATTATTTCAAGAAGATTTAACATTCCTATACACCTAATTATAAACAGTAAAACCAAGATATAACTATTGCATGCCTGGAATTCTAATGCCAATTTTGATAAAAATCTATCAAATGATTCTGACTTTAGAAAAATGTCCTATATTTGAGGCCTAAATATCTAGTATCTTAAAATCTTAAAGAAATTGAACTTTGTGAAGTTTTGCTTAATTGGTGTCTAATAATTGTGGTTAATATTTTATCCAAATAAAATTTTGCTTCTATGACAAAGAAAATTTTTAGAATTAGAATACAGTGTGTTAAAAAAGCAACTGCACTATATAATTTCAAAACAATATTCATATCCATTGTTTTTAAGTTGATAACAAAATGTTTTGAATAGTCAATTTATTATGAAGAATGATTCTCTTAATTTATGAAATATTGTTCTGTTTCATAGAAATTGAAAAGACTGCTGCAACACTATTAAATTCTAAATAAACCAGACAATGAAAGGTGCACAGTGAATTTTTGAGTGTACTATAGAAAAAGTATTATTGATTTAAAATGTGAATAATACATCTGTAAAAACATATGGATTTTAGATTTGCTATTTATATTTTTAGTTTTAGTTTTAAGATCAGCCCTTTAAAACTTATAAATGAACTCCTACACATTTAAGCCACATAAAGTTAAATTAGTTTCATAAAACCTTGCTATATTCAGACAAATATAAGATTGCATCTACATTAATGTTGAAATAACTACTATGTGGTATATATATTCGTAACAAGCAATTTTAAAAGCACTAAAATATTTTTTATCCCTTTTAACATAATCTTTTTTTAATTAGAAAAAATAGGAACATTTTGATAGTATCTACTTTTTGATAAAAATCGGTAAAATTAGTATTTCATTAGGTCCTATCAATTTCATAAATCAAGCAGAATTTTTTTTTTTCAATATATTTTCTTCAAGCGTGATAAAAAAAAAATATTTCTCAATTTCTTAAGAGATTTTTTTAAATTATATTAAAGATGTCAAAAAAATTTTACATGATAAATCAGGTTTTGAAATATGACAAATTTTTACTTAAATATTTTTATAAAAAAGTTTTCAGGAACAGAATTTTTACATGAGGTTTTTTTTTTTTATTATTCCCCGTGATGATGTCCTAAAAACTTTTATAAATTTCACTTATGAGCCCCGTGCAACTTCGAACATTTTAGTTCTGGGAGAAGATGCCAATGAGAGGAGTAGATGGAAATTATTTATTGAAAGTTGAAAAATAGAACTGAGGTTGTTTATGTTCATCATTAAAAAGACATTGAATGCAGGTTTTTGTAGTCCCTTTAAGTTAACAACCTGACAAAGGCCAGACGACAAGTTGGCCGAAATGTAGTGTAATAGCACCAATAAAAGATGAGGACAACAGTCCGCTAATAAAAAGTATTACTAATACTATTTTTTAAGTGGCTGATTTCACTTTTTCAGGATTTGTTGGTCATTTAAAGAAAAAAAGAATTTATAAATACATAATAGGAAAAGAATAAGAGATGATAAATTGTTTGGAAGCTTAAAAATAGAAATAAGGTCATCATTAGTTAAAGAATAGCAAAAAAATATGATCAAAGGTTAACATAGGTCCAACAACAAGCCAATTAATCCAAATATTTGTTTGTAGATTAAAACTTCAGTGGATTATTGATATCATTTTTTTTTTACCCTCTCCCCCACCTCACTTCACCAAAAAAAGTAATGAAACATTTTTCTTTTTTTGTTGTTGGGGTAAATTATAAAATAGCTTTTTTTTTTAGTTACTGGTTAGATAGGGGTATTTTTCTTTTCTTTAAATGACTCAATTAATAAAGTTTCATTATTAGCAAGTTTAAATTTTCATCCAAAAAAATTGAAAAATGTTTTAACAAATTTTATTATGGTTAAGAAAATTTTTGTTACATGCTCTTTATATTTTTTATAAATGAGTTAAAATAAGATTCCCCTTAATTCTTTAATATAAAAAAAAATTATGTTAAAGAATTAAACATAAGTCATGACCATCATAAACAATGTATATATGTATCTTTCTTTTCCATTCACCTTTACTAATGGGTTATTAAATCTTATACAAATATCTTCCTTATCCATAAACAGTTGTTTAATTATATTTGAACTATATCCCTTCATTTTTAACTATTTATTTATTTAAACCTTCTCATTATTATAAGAATGCTAGCATATCTATGCTGTCACAAATGATATCATGAAATTGTTAGTAAAATAATAAAAAAAGAATTTATAAATACAAATAACATTTGAATGGCCTAAAATAAAATAAATACTCATCGGTCATTATGGCAAAAATGTATCTTGTATAAATACAGCCCTCATAGCTCAGTTGGTACTCTATCGGACTTTTAAGATAAAAATAATTGAAGCAATCTGAGGGTCTGGGGTTTGATTCCTAATGTTGGCTATACATTTTTGCTTTATATCTTCATAGTGTGACATGATGCATACAAATAATAAAACAATTAAAAATTAAACAAATACACATTAGTCATTATTATAAAAGATGAATATCTTGTAAATTTTCTTTTTGCTGTCACTTAACTGATAGAAGTAAAATTTCCCTTTGAAATTGTTTGTAGCAAAAAAAAAATCAAAGAAAAAAATATCCTGTTTTTCATTTTTAGACCTCAAAAAGTTTTTAAAAGATAAAATAACTACAAATTTCTTTGTAATTATAGCTTTAGAGTTTCATGAAGTATTTCAAACCAAGTAATCTCTTATGGTTTTTGCCTAGACACTCAAATTTTAGTATACAAGTTCAAGTTAGTTAACTATTACATTTAACTTTCTGGGCAATAATCTTTAGAAAAGTATGAATCTTTATTGCCCCTTGCTATGGATTAAATAATCAAACTACAGTTCTCCAATCACAATTTCTAAGTCAGAAAGTATAAGTATTTTAACATAACTGTTGAAGTTTCAAATACTCTACTAAGCACCATCATGCTTGGGGGTCCAACTCAAACTCTATTCAAAACCTCTGACTCTCTTCAACAGCAACTCCTTGGTAAAATGAGATGTTCCATAAAGAATTATCCTTGGCATTAGATAACAGTTAAGATTGATTAGCTATTTACTAACCAATCAATCATCTTTTATTTCTTAAGTTTATTCAGGCTTTTCAAGAAAGCATTGAATAATTATTGGAAATAAGATGTTTTTTCCGAACCTACTTATAATTATTAATTTTTTTTTCTGAAAACAAATACTCATATAATTCATATTGCATTACTTAAGAAAAAAAAATTCTGATTTATTTAAAACTATTGTCCTATCCTCTTTGTTTGTCTCACAAATTGCATCTTTTCCAAGATGACTTGTCAAAAACCTCTATTCACTTAAATTATCTATTTAGAATTTGATATTGAGGACATCTTAAACCTTGGAAAATTAACAAAATTAGTTTTGATGAATTTGCTCTTTTTCTTTGCATTTTTTACTCCATTATTTATCTTTTGAATGTCTCTTTTTTTTTTCTCACAAAGCTTTTAGAATTTTGCTTTTCTTTGTTGTAACTAGCCTTTTTACCAATTTTTTTCAAATGCCCTTCGTAAATGAAATGAGAAGGATTAAAGAAAATGCTAAAACTAGACAGTCAATAGATTAAATTATATTCTACACACTTTGATGTTTAATCTAAATATGCCAAATCCACTGCTGCAAATAATTAAATATTCATGTTTATCTTTTTTATTAAATTTGTTAGAATAAATAGACCTCCATCTATTAATCAATGCACCAAAAAGTTCATAAATTTTTATAGGTATATAAAAACAAGACTCCAGTAGCCTTTTTGATGCACAAAAAATATTTTATATATTTCTCTATCATAAAGAATAATCGTAGATGATAAAGCAAAATTATCTTAAATAATTCCTTTATTCTACATAAATATATAAGGACTAACTTGAGACTGAATATTGTTTTTATTATAATATTCGTAATAAAATTTTTAATTTCAGAGAGAGCTAGATTTACAATATGTAAAAATGAAAAGTCTGAAAGATTATTTTGGCTAATGTGTATGTAACAATAAAGATGAGTATAGAACAAGCCCAAAAACTGTAAATAGCATAATCCATAATAATATTTCTAATTCTTGTTATGACTAGCTAAATCTTATTGAATTTGTTTCTTTTGGTTTTATTTTATGATAAAGATTAACTTGACTGGTTTTTAACTAAGAAATATGAATTTTATTTGTTATTGTATTTTTTTTTCCAGAGAAAGTCACTGTGAAATTGAAAGACGTCGACGCAATAAAATGACTGCCTATATTAATGAGCTGTGTGACATGGTCCCTACTTGTAGTACATTGGCTCGCAAACCTGACAAACTGACAATACTGAGGATGGCAGTGTCACACATGAAGACTTTAAGAGGTCAGTTTACTTCTATATTACAACTTACCTTTTCTTTTATATCACAAAGTTTTCATTTAGATTATGTTAAAAACTTAAACCTATTTGTGTTTATATGTAGCCATATGTCGATCATTTATTGTTAGATTGGAAAACCATTGAGTCTATTGTTTCTGTTTACCAATGCTAAAGATATTTTAGTAAATTTCCAAAAGATTTCAATAACCTATATAATTATAAAAGTCAAAAGGCTTGGGAGTATGATACCCTACATCCTGTTTCACCTTTCCGTTTTACAAGTTCGTTTTTTTACCTACTTTTTAATTGCAAATGAAGAAAAACAGCCCATGAACACATTATTTTCAAGTAAACTATTTGGACCTAAATAGTGTTTTTTTATTAAAAAGACAACTGCTACCAGCATTTGACTAAATATTGAATCTGGTCATTTTTTTTAGCCCGCATCGATAAAAATAATAAACTAAAACAAATATATCAGCTATGGTCTTTCCTTCACCTGAAAATTAATGCACTGAATGAATGGATTAAATGAAGTAATTGGAAGAAAAACATTAACAATATATGTAGATAAGCAATATAATAAAATTAATTCATTGAGGTTATCAAGATAAAAGGAAAAGAAAAATAGTAAAAATGCGCGTGTGTGTGTGTGTGTGAATGTGTCCACACATTTTTTTTTGGTTTTTACTTTTCAATAAAATTCCACACATCTTTTTTTTTTACGAGGGCTCTTAGTTGCAAAGTAAAATTTCTTAATTACTATACACAATTATCTATTCCTTTGTATAAATAATTTTTCTTGTTTTTCAGAATCCTTGAGATGTGCCTTAATTATTTATTTTTACATCTATTTTTTGGATTGTAGTTATTGTCTGTATCAATTTTACCTACATAAAGTTTTGACCAAAAATTATGTTTACTCTCTACCATGTAGTTGTAGGAACAATGGTGTGAGGGTTAATTCATAAATCAGGAATGGCTGAATAGATCTGGAGAGAGAGGGTGATCCATCTGCCTCTGTGGGGTGAACATGAACTCCAGATACTGGACTGAGGAGATATTTCAAAAAAGCTGTGCATATGTTGGGCTGCAATATCCTCCTAAGCTAGCAAGCATGGTCATAGATACTATATAGGAATAAATAATAAAGAAAAAGAGTTCAAATAGATAATAAGTAATAAAAAGATATAATTGCATTATGAGGACAAGGTAAAGAGTAAAAAGATAGATTAAGTAGTAGTAATACTAGAAATAATAACCGGCTTATATGTTCCAACCCATGATTGTGTCGCAGATCTAGAAATATGTTGATAAGCATAAATTGACATGAAAATATTAAGAATCTGCTTGGCTCTGTAGGTAAACAGGTTGGTCTCAGAAGAATGAGTTAAATGTATTCCAGCAGATAGATTTTCAACAGGATGTTATTACATTCAAGAAATTTCAACAATATCTTATTTCAAACCAAGGTTGCTAAATGTCTAATTATGAGTATCTCAGTCACTCTTGGGGCCTCAAATGTCAAGATGATTAAAAGCTGACTGATGTGCCTCCTTGAGACTACAATTAGAGAAGCAGCAGTCCACATAAAAGAAAAATTTTGAAAAGACTATTCATAAGACATGCCCACAGATGCTATTTTTTCAATGTTGAGTGTGATGCTTATTAGTAATAAGATCAAAACATGGTCCCCTAACATAACCATTTCACAACAAACAGAACTGTCAATGAGGTCTAGAAATTCATCGATTGCTATATCAAAGCCAACATTGCTTTGGAAGAGAAATGCACATATTATGTACATAAGCATCAACACCCAAAACATGCAAGATAAAACAAAGCAACAATAAAGAAAAATCACACACAAAATAAATCAGCATAGTCCCAACTTGAAATATGACAAGGGACGAAGTCAGGTATCCCCAGTGTGCAGATTTTTCTTAAAAGGCATGCTATGTTTTCACAAATGCCCATACAATCACTCCCTATGTGGTCAAATGGTTGTTAACAAAATGGATACACCAATTATTGATAACTTTTTCCTTGTTGAAGAGCATGATTTTCATTTAGGGTCAAATGAGATGTGATGGCTAACCATTAGGTGCTTCAATTACACCACCACATAAGTAACTTCCAGCATTACTCCCATCATCCAGGAATCCATGCATTACCTCAGAAGCTTTCTGCTATCTTAGATAATTATGATTTTTTTTTTAAACAATTTTTATTTTTATGATGAAATGGGATTTTTTCTTTAGGAACTGGAAACACCAGTAATGATGGATCATATAAACCTTCATTTCTCACGGACCAGGAGCTGAAACATTTGATACTGGAGGTAAAATTTACTTATTTAATGATTTTTTTTTTTTAACTTTTAATGATAATTGATATTGATCAACTTTAAAAAAACAAAAATTAATTCAATTATGGAGGAAAGGAATATATTTATTCTAAAGTAAAACAAAATGATTCTTTTTTAGAACTTTCTAAATTCCTGACACTGATTTTAGAAAGGAAATTTTTTTTGGTTAATAATATTGCTTTTATATATATTTATTCTAACATTTAAAATCTTCTAATTCCAGGCAGCAGATGGTTTTCTGTTCGTAGTTCAGTGTGATACAGGAAGAATTATTTATGTATCTGACTCCGTGTGTCCAGTCCTCAATCAGTCTCAGGTAAAAATGAAACCACAGAAATCAGAATTATATAATTTTTTTATATAACCTTAATCCAGACATTAGAAAATTAAAAATTGATTGTTAGATATTTCTAAATAATTATAGTTTTGAATTCAAAATACTTTTTGGCATGTCTTAATTACATGAAAAATTTATTTTACAAATACAATTTTTTTTTTTTAATTTCTGTCCTTAGTCTGATTGGTTTGGAAATACCATTTATGATTTGATACATCCTGATGACCTTGAAAAAGTAAGAGAGCAGTTATCCACTACAGATTCTCAAAATACTGGTCGGATTTTGGACTTAAAAAGTAAAAATATTTTTGTCAATTTTCTTGCTTAGAATTACTTCTTTTTTCCATTATTTCAAATCCTAAATTGAATCTGGAGCAATTTGTTAATTGGAAAAAAATCTTATTTTTATGAAGTCTTCATTGGAAATAATTAAAATAGAAAAATTAGATAAAATTTAGTTTTTCTATGTTAAAAGAGAAAATGGTTCAAACACTACATTTCTAATATTTTACTTTATGTACTTCTAGTCAGTTATTAGTTTTCAATCTAAACTCTTTATTTATTGGATATTGTTGATATTGACTAAAAACACTTTTCAAAGTAAAGTATCTGCACGTGAATATATTACTCAAGATCAGCTCAGCAATACAGCATGTTTAACATCATAATTCTAACACTACTTTAAATGACTACATCTTTAAATATCTTGTTTTTAATTGCAATCACATAACCTAAATTCTTTTTGTTTACCTTTCTAGTAACTTAACTAATTTTAATCTTGCTGACAAAGTCTGTTAAATCAATCATGAGTTTTATAGTTACACAATGTTTTTTTTCTTTCAGCGGGAACTGTTAAAAAGGAAGGTCATCAATGTAAGCATTTTAATTTACTTGAAGGTGGGAGTGGAGATATTTTATTCTATGCAACTTAAATTTCCCAAATTATCAAAATATGAACAATTATTTAGTTCCATACACTTTTTTGTTTTTCCATCTATCACTTTGTTCCCCCACACTTTTTTTTTACAAAATTAGGTGGCTAATTCATATATCAAATTTTGCTTATGTGCTTTAATATTCATATATTCACTTTATTTTAATTATTAAGTATCAGATAAATTATATGTGATCTGGTCTTAGACATTTTTATACACTTTTTTGTGGATTCTATGCATAAATTGTTTTACTATTTGGGTTTAGTAGTAAGTTCTTAGGGGTTGGAATAATCATAAACAATACCTTGTCCATTACATTCCGTTTTGGGATAATACCTTTATCCAGCTATTAATTAAATGATGCCCATAACTACCCACCTACAAAAGATAGTCGTTATCAGCAATAAACCATCTAACCTAAAGGTTAATATGCAATTGAAATAAAGACCAACCATCCTACATTTGATTTCAGTTTTTGATCCATTTATATTTTTATTTTTCTATAGCATCTATAAGACTTTGTATGGGTTCACGTCGAGGTTTTATTTGTCGCATGAAGATGGGCAATGTCCAGGTGGATCCTGTGACTGCGAATCACACAGTACGGGTTCGTCAGAGAAACACTTTTGGCCCGTCTTCTGATGGCAACCATTATTCTGTCATCCACGTCACAGGTTACATCAAGAACTGGCCACCTTCCAATAGAGGTAAGTCATTTAAATTTGGCATAATCCCATATCTTTTGAAAGGGTAGATAGAGGAGGGAAATTTCTATTGTTTTGGTTTATGATATTCTATAACATAAGAGTGACTTATATTATATATGAACTCAAACATATTGAAATAATTTTATCTTTAGCATGCTGAATATTTTTTCTAATGGGGAAGTCCATGGTCTAACATTAAAAGCTTAAACATTAGACTCATAAAACAGATGTTCAAATCCTAGCCATTTTTTAACATTAACTTTCAAACTACTACACTTGAAAAAGATATCAATTTCTTTCTCGGCTATTTACTGTTTTTGTAACGATTGCCTTTAGAAAGGGAAAAACAACTTTACAAATATGGTTTATGATATTAAATGATTTAAAAACCATAAATCAAAATAATTCTGATCCTATCATTTTTAGTTGTTCTTGATGTTCAGTTTAACAGGAACAGAGTAGAATATTCCTCAGATGTAATGCAGGCCTAGCATTCTAATGGTTAAAAACTTGGTAACCTATTTAGGAATACTTGTCATTTTATCTTGAATTCAACATAAAAAATATTTACTGTCTATCATTATTATAGCACTCTTTTAATATTTTTAGCATTTTCATTTTTTTGTATGTAAAATGAAAAAAGATTAGCAAGTTTGTCAAATGTTTCTTATTTGTCCTTATAACTAATTATCCAACTTAATATAATATTTTTAGGCGTCTCAAAATTCACTGCTAAAAAGCAACTACTCTTTTTCTTTCAAGGCTTATTACTAAGTGAAAAATATATTTTCAGCTCTTTTTAATTAAAGTCAATATTCATTTTAAAATATTAAAATATTTCTTATCAAACTGAAATTAGTGACCATGATTCTTTGATAAGACTTTTGAAACAATAGATTTTATTTCCAGGACTGTTTTGCGTACCTATGAAAAAAATGACATTTATTGTAAATTACAATAACATCTGGTCATCATTGCCTCCTATCTATTTACTTATTCTCTATTTTAAGAAAATGTCAAGTTAAATGGGATCGTTTTAAAGTGAATTTTAGCATATATATATATATATATATATATATATATATATATATATGTGCTAAATGGACATAGTTTGATATAATGACT
>JAYKTE010019117.1:0-15722 GCA_036873565.1 Xipholeptos notoides
TGAAAGTGAATGCAATGGTTTTCCCTTGGATTTGAACTCGTGTACTACGTATCCAAAGACCAAGCTTTTCCCACTGCCCCAACCTCGCTGCCTATAGCCAGGTATAGAGATGGTAAAGGATACAGGAAAATAGCTTTAGAGAATTAATTTGGTGATGAGTACAGTTGGGGCTATCGTGAGAAAGGGGAAAATGGCGGACGGTGTCACTGAAAATCTACCAAGAAGTGGTCGACCTCATAAATTAGGGGAAGTTAGTGTTCGTTATGTTGTTCGTCAAGTGAAGAAAAACCCTTTCCTAACTCGATCAGAAATTCAGAAGGATTTGGAAGAAGCAGGTATTGAAGTAAGTAAGGACATAAATTATTAAGAGATTTTTTAATTGTACAGGTTTGCATTCTTGGTCACCAAGAAAAACTCCATTATTGAAAGCTAAGCATGTGAAAGATCGTTTGAAATTTGTTAATAAGTATCAATGTGAAGTGGATGATTTTTGGAAAAAAGTTATTTGGTCAGATGAAGCCAGAATTGAGCTTTTTTGGACGAAACATGCACACCCGTGTTTGAAGAGAAAAAGGCACAGAATGCAAACCATTGAATACCATTCCCACTGTAAAATTTGGCAGTGGAAGTAAGTGTGATGATTTTGGGTTGCTTTTCTGCAAATGGAGTTGGAGGAATGGAAATTATAGAAGGTAGAATGAATGCAGCGAAATACACCGAGATTTTGTCCACACATCCGTTGAAGAGTGCAGAAAATTTAGGATTTGGTCGAGACTTCGTCTTCCAGCAAGACAACGATCCTAAACACAAGGCAAAAATAACCATGAAATGGTTTACTGACAATGGGATTAATGTTCTGGGGTGGCCTAGACAGTCACCCGACCTAAACCCTATTGAAAATCTCTGAAACACTTTGAAGTTGAGGGCGCATAAAAGAGATCCTAGGAATATCAAGGAATTGAAGAAAATTTGCGAAGAAGAATGGTTGAAATTACCAGCAAGTGGTTGCCATAAACTGGTATGCAACCATGGAAAGCGTTTAGTGGATATGGAACTAAATATTAACACATGTATTAAATACTTTTTCATATGGGTAATTTGATTTTTTGTTAATAAATATTTCCCAACTG
Organism: Xipholeptos notoides; assembly: GCA_036873565.1. Lineage (NCBI taxonomy): Eukaryota > Metazoa > Mollusca > Cephalopoda > Idiosepiidae > Xipholeptos > Xipholeptos notoides. The sequence goes on from JAYKTE010019117.1 coordinate 1,131, forward strand.
AAAATATTTCCATTTCCCTTCTATACATCGATGGATAATACTTTTTCAATGATTCAGTGTAAATTAAATTCAAACTAACTTGATATTTTTTTAGAAATACAGAAAAAATCAATTTACCAAATAATTTTGATACTCACTGTATATTCAGGTCTGATTTGAATGAATATCACATTTAAAATTGTCACTGACAAATAGTTTTTATTGAATATCCACTTTTAATATTCACTTTTACTAATGGTTTTCAATGGTAGCTGACATTTTTATTGTTTGTTTTGACTAACCCTAATCTCAACCCCAACCCTAATCTCAACCCTAACCCCAACTCTGAGCAGACCTGAATACCCCATAAAATCAACATTTGAAAGGTGAGTGTTAAGTTGGAAAAGTTGGCATTGTTGACTACCTTCACCAAGTTTAGTTTAAAAAAATTTTTTTTTTTCTAATTTTAGTCTGGAGTAAATAAAATGGATTTAAATCAAAATAATTTTAATTTTCAAAGAGTTTTTTTTTGTGTGTTACCCCAATAGAATTTATAGTCAAATGAATTGACCCTCACACATTGAAGTAAGTACTCTGGTGGACAAACTAATTTACTTATAGAATTCATGGATAATAAATAAACAAAAAAATATATATTGGAAAAATGGTTAATTGTTAATTTCATCTTGTATCGTAGGAAATAAAAGTCTGTCTTTTTGGCATAAAAATAGCACACAAGAGAAAAACAGGAATCACATTTATAAACAGAAATAATAAGCATATGTTCAATAAGTAATGACTTTGTGGAGATTCAGATCTTCGGTCAGAACTGTCTCCACTGTGCCAATACTAATATCAACAGCTTCAGATATTATCCTCACAGCATCACTAACCTTTGCATTTCCAATGTTTTCCTCCTTGCATGCACTGTTCAGTGCTCCAGATCTGAGTTCATCCTCAACCTGTTCATTTCTTTCAGAAAATCTGTTAAACCACTGATAGAAACTTGCTTTACTGAATGCCTCCTTAAACATTCCATAAGCTTCTTGTTTGGTTTTCTTACGTTTAACACAAAATTTGAGGGCATAATGTTGTTCCTTTTTTTCCTTGCATTGGTAAACCTGATCAGACTGGTCCAAAATAAACACTGCTGCACTCAAGCCTAGAATGAGAGGAAGTTGTCAGTAAGTCATTTTGTAGACTACATGTATATGTACTTCGCTATGAAGTAGCAGTTTGATCAAATCATATTTAATGTCTCTCCTGTCATTTTCTCATTACTTATTGAACAAATCATGTATATCTGAGAAATGGTTTCTACCAAACTGCCCTACCAGTTTTTGGTCTAGAGACATGAAATTTGACATATGGATTATTCTAACCTGTTGGACAAATTCAATTCGTTTTTGAGCTGGAAAAATAGTTGCTAAGAGGTCAAACTTGAAATATTGGTCCTTTGCTGTTGATCATCAAGGTGTCCATTTAACCACAGTTTACTAAAAATAATTTTGGCTTTCAAAAAATTATGGCAGTTTTCTTAGAAAGAAAAAACAGATCAAAATGAGCACAAAAATCAACCCCAAGCAAGGCTGGGCAATATTGGTAGTTATTAATAAAAAAAATCATGTTTGATTATTTTGATTACTATTTGTAAGGGCAATAAAGTAAACAGTAAAGCGAAAACATTGACATCACTTTTGACAGCATGAGTATACAAGTGAATAGAAATTATTCATGTATGACTTATATTATTAAATAATAGCTAACAATAAACAACAATACTATTGAACACCTAGTGAGTAATCATTCACTATTTAAAATTAGAATTATTTATATAATATTTTTAAGTAATGATTATTGAGTTATATTGTCATTCTTTTTAACAGTTTGGGTTGGTCTATTAATGAATAATAATCAATCATCATAACTTAGTTACATTAAAAACATTTTTATATGATAACAAACATTAAGCATCATTGCCATCATTTTGAAATACATGGGTAATATAGTTTTTTTAAAATTAAAAACAAAGTCAACAAAATACAAAAATTGAAACATCAGAAAAGGAAAAGCTTCTTACCTTTTAGTGGAAAATCCGCTTCAGAAAATAAACCTGATTGGTATTACTTAATATATATTATATTTGGCAATTGTTTTCTTAGTGGGTTATGACCTTTTTATATATTTGAGTTATGTTGGAGAAAGCTAGCTAATGGTAGTGTGTCCAATCTTAACTGTGCAGTAGTAAAAAAAAGAAGAATGTCTTGATTAGTTGATTTGGAAAATACTTCTTTTTTTCTTCTTCTATTTTTTCTTCTTCTTCTACTTCTCCCTCTTCTTCTTCAGTGGTTTGGACTTAAACAACTTTAATTACTGCACTGTCTGATGACAAAATAAACCTTACTTTTATTCACCCCTCTAACAAACGAGTGGAAGTGACAAAGAGAAGATGAGGTTTTTTTTTCATTTATATTGAGAAAATTTGATGTGAGTTTTATCATTTATTTGTTTGTCTGTCTATTTGCAACTTTACCCGAAAGTTAAGGTTAAAATTTTAAATCATTGTTTTATCAGAAATGTTATTTTTTGGAAGATTAAAAAAAATCATATCTCCTTCAATTTTTGGTCATTATTTTTTTTTACATTTCACCCACAAATACAAGTTAGACTATATTTATTATATTATATCACCAGATCAAATATATACATATGTTTTAGGTTTTGTCCAAAATCAATTTGGGCAAGTACAAAGTAGAGTGCTCAATATTATTGAAATAGAGCAGTTATATATAGATGTATATTTCGTGCAGAAACCCAGGGTTGTAGTCATAACATATACATCTATTTTTGTTTCTTAAATTTCTTTTAAATTTAATTTTTGTTAAATTTTTGTTTTTAAATTTTGCCCAGATGTTCAAAATAGGGTATTACCAGATCAAATTTCATCCAGATTTAATCTTGAAAAGTCCATGAAAGTTTACCAAAATTTATATATCTATGAATTTTTAGTCAATTCTTCTGATATTGTTTTTTTTTACTCTCTAAGTGTCATCTTAATTTTCTTTTTCTAGCTAAAGTACTAGAGTGTTTAAAATAAATATAAAAGCAATAGTAAACAAGGGTAATCAATTTCTTTTGTTGGTCTTCATTAATAAACCATATGTACAATATATATCAGTTGACCACCGGGCTAGTTTAACATGCTCATGTGGCAGATTGCTGCAGTACAAGTTTTAAAGTTTCATTTTTCTTTAAGATCTCTTAAACAGTGGAAAAATAAATGCAGAAGGTGTTGCTTGCAAGGATGGGAGGGAGAGTGATATAGCTGGTACACTTCCATTTTAAAAAGCAACCTGGTAATTAAGAGTATCTGTGAATAATAAATGTTCAATAAACACGTTCAAAATGTTTCTTAAAGTTCTGTAATTTACCTTTTTATCTTCTATTTTGAAATCAAGATTTAAAGGTTGATCCATTTTAATAACTACAACCATTTTTTCTTTATTAATTTGAAACATGAATGTTTTAATACATCCGACTTGGTAACATTTTTTTATCAAAGGAACAGTCAGATTTCAAATTAGTATTTACTCATGCTCTCCTGACTACTTGTTGCCATTAACTCTCTCTCTCTCTCTCTCTCTCTTCCTTCTTACCTGTCTATCAACCCTCTTTATTAATTTTATTATTAATCTTATGTTCTCCCACTTGTCACTCTTAGTGTTAACACGTTGTGACTTTCACTAGAGTCAGAGGGACAGCAAGTCTCCTTGTGAAGTTCCAGCAGTTCCAACTCCATTCCAATCAAAGACTATGGTGCTACATCTCCTCGGGTTTTCACCCTACCACATCTTGACCTCACACCCAGCATTACCAAAGTCTAGACCCTGCCAAAACCTAGCAGTGTTTCCTAAAAACAATGATAATACGTCTCCTTTGGCACTTATTAATATTATTGTTGTAAAAATTCTTATAGCCAAATGAAAAGAAATTCAAACAAAGATTTTATTATTTAAATTTTTTAGCCCAAACCAGTGATTCTTTATGTCAATAGATGTTATAGGGGAATATTGATGGGTCATTGATTCGAAAGTGAAAATCAGTTAAGATGTGTTTTATTGCTGACTACATTGAAAGTGCGGAAGCTCACTTCGAACAGTGGATAGGCACTCAGACTTTGGAATTATAATATACAAGTTCAAATCCCAGTTCTATTTATGTTTGCATTTGGACTAATAATCTTGGGAATGGTATGAATCCCCATGTTCCCTCCAACTATGGATTAAATGGTGCAGCATCTAGTGCTATTCAAAACTATGTGTTACCAAAATAATCTTATATATATATGTATATGTAAAATGACATTGTATGTGTCTGTGTAAAGAACAATATCTACCAAACTACTTTGCCAATGTTTGGTCTAGAGACTTAAAATTTGATGTATGGGGTATTTAAACCTGCAGAACAAATTTGATTGCTTTTGAGCCAGAAAAAGGTGTTTTAAACTTTAGAAAATTGGATCATTGTGTGTGGGGGCAACATTGGTCCTTGGGGTGTCATTAACCGAGGTTTACTAAAATTATTTTCAGCTTTCAAAAAATTACTTCAGTTTATTTAGAAATAGAAAAAAATCTCGGAATTACAAAAATCACAGGTCAAAATGAGCACAAACGGAGCATCAAAGCAAATCCTGAGCAAGGCCGGGCAATACTTCTAGTATTTAATAAAAATGATTTTTCTTAGCATTGAATGACCAAAAAGGTTGATATAAAACAAAACAAACCAATCAAATAAATTACATCGAAAATTATTTTTACCTGTTATTTTTTTATTAGCTCATTTTTTAAAGATTTTTGGGTTTGTTTTTATCCAAAATATAATTGATCTATACTCTGCATATAACTTAATTACCCATTGTACTCACACACAGAGAGACATATCTTTATGATACATTATCTATACATTCCTTAGATTAGAGAATCTTGCATCAATGTTTTTATCTCTTGTTAGCTAAACTACTATGTTGACTGATCAAATATGACTGACAAAAATAAATTGTAATTTCTGACAAGCATCTTTATAAAGACATACTTAAACCTTTAATAAATTGATATTTATCGACTTACTTGAATCTTATTATTTTCAACCTCAGTTTCTTTTTTCTTCAGCTTTACTCTTTATATTCTATATTTTTTCACTTCTCTAGGGTCTTAATGTTATTTAGGATTTTTAATCATAATACACAAGTTCAAAACCCAGTCAACTTGTTAGATTCAAATTAAAGATAATATCTTTATGAAAAGTATGAGTTTTACAATGACTTATACTTTTATTTAGCTGTAGAGATTATGATTTGCAATAACTGTAAAAATGTTCTCATTTATACACACATGCACACAATAGTATAAGATTAACCTTGTCTGTCTGAGGAATGGTCCCCACCAAACTACTTTGCCAATTTTGGTCTAGAGATTTGGAACTTAATATATGGGATATTTGGAGCTGTGGAACAATTTGATTTTGAGATGAAAAAATAGATGCTAAGGTGTCGAACACAAAAAATTCAATCAATGTGGGCACATAGCGTCCATTGTGTGGGAGCTCTGTTTGTCTTTTGGTTGTCAGTATAACCACAGTTTACTAAAAACAATTTTCAGCTTTCAAAAAACTACAGCAGTTTTCTAAGAATGAAAAAAACATCTTGGAATTACAAAAAACACAGATCAAAATGAGCACAAAAGGTGCATCAAAGCAAGCCTCAAGCAAGGCTGAGCAATGCATCTAGAATTGTATAGAAACACATTAAAATAATTTTGGCTCTATTTATAAGTATAGCATTCAATGTCAGTGATAAAAAAATGACTGTAAAAGAGATAAGCCTAGACATGGAATTAATTGCTTTTGATGATAGCTACTTGTTCTTATGACAAACAGCTAAGTATCACATAAATCTATCATATCAAGATATCAATTTCTTCAGGGACTAATTACTCCTTCTGTGCTACTTACATGTGCTCGAACTGTGCTATGGAAGCAGGTTATACCAGATCATATTTCAATTAATTTTTTTATATTAAAAAGATCTGACCATTTTTGTAAATCATTTGAAAATATTAAGAACATTTAAAAACAAATCCCTAAAATACACTGAGCTGATTATCCTTCAATTTATAAAAAAGTCCAGTTTTACAAATGTGAATTTTCAAATTAGTTTTGGTTAAAAAATTTGTATAAAGATTGAAACAAATATTTGGAATTCATCTTCTAAATTTCTTTGAACTTTCACCTTTTTTTGGCCCATGAAACAAAATAGGAATTTCTTTTTCCTTGGGTCTAAAAGTATGGGAAAAACTTGGAGGCTATTCCAAAAGTCTGAGCACGTAAGAAATATTAAATATTTTTAAAAATTCGATTTTAGTACTTTCAATTAATAAATAATGTTCTGAATATGATTTTCAAGATTCATGAAAAGCTTCAGTTGAACAAAATCTGAATAAAATCTAGATAAGGAATCCATATTCACATAGATTTTAGCATACTTAATGCTTTCTGAATTGAATAAAATCCATCTTACCTAAATTGCCTCTAATGACTTTATTTCCATCCTTCATGTTGAATTTCAAATATAAATTCATGCTTTTATTTTAACTACTTGTATAAACCGGTTGCAAAAGTTTCTTGTAGATTTCACATGCTGAAACCTTTTGGATAGTCTCTGTAAAATTCTGTAGAATTGGTTTAGGAAGGGTTACCCCTAAGTAGAAGCACAGGATTTGTGTTCTAACTGAATTTGTTGACTGGCAGTTTTTAGAAAAACCATGAAAATAGGAGAAAAAAAAAAGAACATTTTTTTATTTAGCAATTGTTATTAGTGGTCAGTCAGTTCGAAAGTTGAAAGGAAATGATGATAAGGTAGTTTATAGTTTCTGTCTGGAAATTATTTCATCATCATTATGATTATCATCAGCACTATAGTGTTTAAAGATTAATTGAGTATGGTTTGTATTAGATAAAGATATTAATTTTAGCCATTCGTCTGTTTATAGAAAAACAATATAATCAGTTTAAATTTTGGTTACTTCTGCTTATTACCTTAATTCCTAATCTCAATACTATTATATAAATGGAACTTTGTCTCTGTGTGTGTGTGTGTGTATATGTGATTTCATTCCCTATAGATTCCAAAACGGTTGAACAGATTTTCTTGAAATTTTACACAATGTTAATCCATGTATACGGGCGTGTTTTAGGCTAGGTTTTGTATCATAATACCCCCGATAATTATTGAAAATCGATAATCGAAACATTCATTATTAATTTATCTATAGTTAATAAAGCCATTTTTTTTCATTGTCGTTTATGATGTAACACTAAAAAGAATTTTCATTAAATCCCCCTTTTTTTTCCATCCAAAATAAAAAAATTGTCATTTATATTATTTTCTATTTTAATCTAAAATAATTATTTTCTATTTTAATCTAAAATAATTATTTTCTATTTCTAATTCTTGAATCATTTCTTCGGTAAAAGAAATTAAAAAAAGTTTTATTTTCTCTGTTTTAATTTTTTTTAAAAACAATAATGAATTAAATATTATATTTACTTGGTCGAGCACGAACCCAAGTTAGGCACAAGGCCATTTTTATGTGCTCATTATATTTGTAGGCTTTTGTAGTCAGTGTAGCCCTTCACCTAGATGAGTCACTCTCCTGAGTTAACGAGCCTCATCTGCCCAAGACAGCTGAAAGTGAATGCAATAGATTTGACTGGGATTTGAACTTGTGTAATACGATCCCAGAGACCCTGCTTTTTCCACTGCGCTAACCTTGCTGCTCATAATGAATTGAATATAATTCGCTGGATTTCTTTTTTAAATTAAAGAAAAAAAAATTGAAACAAGACAGGGATGAAAGTATTATTTTTTCGATTATATAGGTTGTGAATAATTAAATTAAACTAATTTTAAAGGTGAGTGTTGAGTTAGCAAGAGTTTGTTTATTTGAATAATAATTATTATTTTAGGCTATTTAGAAAATATTAGTTAATATTTTTTTAAATGATAATTAACATTATTCCCATATAATATTATTCCCATATTTTCTGAGATTTGAATTTATTTGTCAATTTATATAATCAAAAAATGTTCGAGGGAATTAAATTTTTTTGTTATTTTATTTTTTGCTTTTGATTCAGACGTTTCTTACGAGCCGGTTTAACAAAACATGGATCCCAACAACTAAGTCCAAGTAGTGTACCCGGCAAAATAAAATAAGGAATACAGTAACAATCACATAGATTCTTACAACCAACAGAATGTTGGTCTCTGTCAAATGGTTTCTTATCTACGTGGTTTAACAAATTATGGCCTCCAAAATCTTGCCAAAGTAGTTGGTTTTGATCTGGAATAGCTGCTAACAGGTCAAACTAGAAAAATAGATTGATAGCCCACTATGTGGGGGCTACATTATTCATTGGGATGTGAAAATATCCGCAATTTACTGAAATAATCTTGAGATTTAAAAAAAACATAAGGTAGTTTTTTTTAGAAAGTAAGATAATATTGGAATTACTAAAATTCAGATAAATCAAAATGAGCATAAAAAGAGTATCAAAGCAATTCCCGAGCAAGACTGTCTATAAAAGTGAAATTGTCTGTCTGTCTGTCTGTCTGTCTGTCTGTGTACAATTTTCCCTACCAAGCTCCTGTGTCAATTTTCCGTCTACAGACTTAAGATTTGCCATTCAGGATGTTCAGACATGGGGAAAACTTTTTAATTAGTTCTCAGTCGGAAATTTATCTGGCAAGAGGTCAAAGTTGAAAGATTTGAGCTTTGCAGTCTCTAACAAACTGCTCTGCCAATTTTACTTGGACCTGGGGAAAACTTTTTTATTAGCTTTGAGCTGAGCTGGAAAATTACTACTAAGGGGTCAAAATTGAAAGATCTGACCCTTGCAGTGTCTAACAAACTACTCTATCAATTTTGGGTCTAAACACTTGAAATTTGACATTCAGGATATTCAGACATGAGGAAAACTTTTTAATTGGTTTTCAGTTGAAAATTTAGCTGTCAAGAGGTCAAAGTTGAATGATTTGACCTTTGTGGTCTCTACCAAACTACTCCATCAATTTTGGGTCTAAACACTTAAAATTCTTTATATATGTTACTTGAACCAGGGGAAAATTTTTTAATTGGCTTTGAGTCGGAAAAATAACTGCTAAAGGGTCAAATTTGAAACTGTTTAATCCCACATCCGGGTGAATCTGATATATAGATTCAATAAAACTGTTAAACTTATGTAACTGTTAACCCAGCACCCAGGTAATGCCGGGTCAATCTACTAGTGATTAATATATAGTATTCCTAGACAGGCGAAAGAGTGTAGAACCCAGACCGAGGTGTATAATGTGAAACGTGAAAGTCTACAAGTAAAGGGTTTTTGGGTACTTACAAACTTTCTTGGGTCCGACAAGGTTCTTCTTACATTTGAGACACTGCCGGTGCTGTTGGCTTGGGGAGTCTGTTGCTTGGCCCCCAAATGGTCCTTACCTTGTCGGCATCCAATACACACTTGGTCCCTCTAGTTCTTGACATGTCACCAGGTCCTTCTCTTCTTCCATCTCTGTTGAAAACTGAAAAGCAACTTCTCAATAACAATTGGAGATGGGATATTGGTTGACCATACTTTATTGCTACTGCTGTTCAGACTCTCCACAACAATGTGGCATCGGTATTTTATACGGTCGGTTACGTCACTTTTGGAATTTACGACATCACCTGATCTCTTCTGAAATTCGACAAAACCGACCGACACCCACCCACCCAATCCATGTCACCAACCACCGACCCCCTTAATACTGTTACAGAATCTCAACTATACTATACTATACCATACTATATATATATATGTTGTATATTTAAACAAAATATCATTAATTTTCTACATAGTCACCACCTTTCTCAATGCACTTTTGCCAGCAATGAACAAGCCAGTCTATTTTGGCACTCGAAGCTCTTTGTCTCTATTGCCACTCTGAAAACTCCATCCGTACTGGCATTAATGTTCAACCGGCACCAGTGAATGTTGATCGGTTCAATTTTTTTGGCATGAGTATCTCTACTTGTGATGCATGTCCATGCTTTCTTAGAGTCTCACACCGTCATATCTGCAATAGTGAGATTAAACTTTCAGGTCATTAATGCATAAGTTGAGTCATTGCAATTTGGAATCCCCTCTCATTCATTCTGGTAGAATAAAAGAAATAGCAGGTATTACTTTTGGAATGTCCCTCATATTTCGTTATTATGTCTTTTGTTTTATTTATTTAGGAATATTATTGACATGAGGCTTTTTATAATTCAGTAATGATCTTTATTAGCAGACTGTTGTCCTCATCTTGGATTGGGTGTTATTACACTACGTTTTGGTCTATCAACTGAAAGGCATAAGATTACCGTATATTTTGATACATCAACTGAAAGGCATAAGATTACCGTATATTTTGATGCATCAACTGAAAGGCATAAGATTACCGTATATTTTCAAATATAGGACAATTCCCGAATATAAGAGGAGATAAAATTCTAGCTAAAAACTTAGGAATTATCTATGACTTGAATATAAGTTGAGTCTACAAATGTCTATTAAGACTGGGCTGTTATACTATGTAAATAAAAACTTCAACTGAAACCAGAAATAAGCGAATGGAAGCATGTTAAAGGGTAAAAGATGAGAATTTATTTGTTTGAGACAATGCAAGAATTGTATGGTTAAGATCTAAGTATAGTAACTAGTTTCTCTGATACCCAAAACTCCCTAGCAGCTTTGCTGTTATTCTTGTGCTCAATGGTATAAGCTGCAACTTTTAATTTGAAGCTTGCATCATGAAAACCTTTTTTTACCAGACGGTTTTAACAGGGTACTATAAACACATTAAAAATATTTTTTTGCTTTTAGCAATAAATATAAGACCTCTAATAGAGTAACAAATATACATGCATATTACACATGGCAGGTACCACTTAATAACATAATCAAACATTACGGTAACCAAAATACTGAAAAAAATATGATTCTTTATTTGCTGTAACCATTGAATAATATAATTTATTATGTAAAAATCATGTGAAAAATAGGTTTAGACAAGTTGGAACAACCGACAATGAAACGAAAGAGAAATGGCAGCACTTACAGCCTTTTTAATATAGAATCTAGATCTATTCCCACTCGCTTAGGCTCTAGCGCTGAGCATAAATATTATGAATGACTCGAACATAAGCCAATATCCCAAAATATGGATTGTTTCCCTTGCAAAAAACTGAACTTATATTAAAAAATCTACAGTAGTTTTTCTGACTCATTTATTTTTAGTTGAGTGTATACTGCCAAAGGCAGCTTCATTCATTCATGTGTCGTTTAGATGAGAAAAAAGAAGATTTGTTTATCTTTTTTTGAATGTCATCATGGAGCCATGGCTGACATTTAAATTCAATAGACTTGGCAAAAATACTTGATTCTTTATTCTAGCAAAAACAACAAAAAAATATTAATATACAATTTCTTAATGCCATCCAATGATATAAATAGTTTGGTCTTACAGCATATCCACCTTTTCTATTTAAATGGATATCAGCCTTTTAATTTCTTTAGCATGTGATCATCCTGAGACTGAGGTTATCAAATGTATTTTAAAAAAGTGAAGTATTGAACATTTATTCTGCCCATCAAGACATTAACTGGTGATGCACGTCTCAAGAGTTGCTGACACTTGGATTTATATTCTAAAAGTAATGCCTCCTATTTTATAATTTTTAACTTAAAAAGTTATGAAGACAGGAGTGGTACCACTAAAACGAGTGACCATGTGTGCTCCAGAATTTTTTCTGCACTTTTGCCAGTGATGAATAAGGCAGTTCATTTTCCAGTATGGAACACGCTTTCTCATACACATCTGTTTCCAAACTGAATTCAACGAACCCATCTCCTAACTGTGCTGATATCAACTGCATCAGCTTCATAAATGTTCAACAGGAACAGTTCAATTATTTCTGCATGGAGGAATTTAATGATGCATCTCTGCTTCTAATGCATGTCTATGACAGAGGTTGCTTTCTTATAGTCTCACACCAGATGAAACTTTTAGGTCATCAATGTATAAGTTCAATTATCATAACAATGCAATTTGCAATCCCCTCTGATCCTTTCAGGCAGAATAAAAGAAATAGGAGGCATTACTTTTGGAACGACCCTCACATATTAAATGGACTCTTATTCTCTATTTAACCAATTTGGATGTAATATCTATTTAAACCTTTGAACTTTTTATCCTGGACATTTATCTCCTTCTGATCTTGGCTTTGAGCTAAATAAAAAAACAATAAATATTGTCATAATTTTAAAAAGTTACATAAGAATTTTGAAACAAAATAAATAAAACAAGTCAGATTTAAGAAAAATTAATTTTATTTTAGTTTGAGATTCTGTTTCTTTTCAAAACCAGGTTGTTGTATTTTGCTTAAGACAAATTGGATGAGACAAAATGAATAATATAAAATGTAGTTATGTTACGATAATAATTCATTGAAACATAAGAATTATTCAATATTATAATATATTTCATGATTCTTGAAATACGAGAATTAACAATAGCAAAATAAACTTATGTACTCAATTCTAGTTGCAAAAATGATTTTAATTATTAACAACAATTGGATCATCTTTATTTGGATTAAATTTAGAAGCTCGTTGAACATAAAATCAAGTGACTTCTTTAATTAAAAACAGTAAGAAAACCATTACAGAGTCAAGTCACTTTTGTATTCATACAACAGTAAAAGTTGAACCCAAAACTAAATTCTGAGAACAATATTCTTTTGAATTCAATTCAATTAAGAATTACTTTCTTGCTGTTATTGATGGGTTATGATTTGTGAAACTTATGGTGAGCAGATCATTTTGTTTTCTTTTGATTTTCTTATGCTGCCCAGGATTTACGGTATTGAGCCCTTTTTCATAGAACTTCTGCTGTTTTGTTCCGTTTTCTCTTGGGTGACTAGAAGCTGCTATGACCCTCTCACTCTCTCTCTCTCATATGGGAGAGAGAGTGACAGAGACATAGCAGCTTATATATATATATATACACAGGAAATATATATTTCTAGATAATATTAATAGGAAATAAGACAAATAGGAATAATTTTGTTGTTTTTAATCAATATCTGGACAACGGATGAAATGTGGGAGAAAGCAAATAAAACGTCCATCCTTGTTTAAAATTGAGCCTCTATTTTTAAAGATGTTTACGTTTTCAATGATAACAATAAAGGCTAATTGAAATTTATTAATTTTGATATTGTTTAAAATTAAACATATCTGTTTTTTTTAAATGTTTATTTTGTTAATTATGACAACAAAGGATAACTGAATTTTTATTTTTAATTTTGATATTGTTTTCCTTTACGATCCTATGTGCAAGACTGAGATGTAATTGAACACCTCTCGCTCTCTGCTTGATGACATAATGATAGCAAATTCAATGATTGAGCGTTTCAACTTATTCTTTTCAATCTTTATGATCTTAGCTCCCTGTAAATCGAAATTATGCCCTTCTTTGTTCCTATGTATGTCAGGTGCATAACTAAGATCATTGTTTTTCAGAGCTTTTTTGTGCTTGTATAATCTTTTTTTTTTAAATTGGCGAGATGTCTCACCAACATAAACATTTAATAGAATAAACTTCTATATTTTCATTTTGGGATTTATGTTGGATATTTGTGGGATTTTTTAATTATATTTTTAATAGTATTGGAAGGGGGGTAGGTGATATTTAATGTTTTATTAATATTGTCTGTTATAGAATTTGTAGGTAGAATGATATTTCTGTTAGTGTTCTTATGCGTTTTAGAGTATTTGTTATTGTGCATTTTGTATACTTTTCTTTTTGTATTGAGTATCCAGGGTATTGTAGAGATTTAAAAGTATTTCCAATGTATAATAATTCATTATAAAGAAAATCAGGGCTGCATATTCTTAAAGCCCGTAAGTAAAAAAAAAATTATTATTATGCCAGATTTAATTTTATTGTTGTGATGTGAATAAAAATTAATAAAATCATTCTTATTAGTAGATTTACAAAATACATTGAATTTTAATCTATCATTATGTCTGTGGATTAAGATATCAAGATATGGTATTGAATTTTTAGTTTCTTCTCCAAGTAAAATTAATAGTTTGTGCTATGAGGTTAAGTGTGTTACTAATCTTAGATATATGTATTAGGATATATTAGTAAAACATCATCTATGTAATGGAAATAAATAGTATTAGGAGGTAGTTTCGATTTCATATTAGTTTCTAGAAATTCTAAATATAAACAAGCTAGGACTCCCACTTAAGGGAGATCCCATAGGAAGTCCAAAGTGTGTTTATAAAGTTTATCATTAAAAGAGAAAAAACATAGGTTAGTGCATAATTTACATAATTTTATAATTTGGTAAGGTAATATTTGTCTTATTTCCTATTAATATATATATATATGTATGGTTTACCGACTTATCATCCCCCGACCGATCATCACCCGACCGATCATCACGCTCTACTCATCACGCGTCTTAT
>JAYKTE010019228.1:0-15721 GCA_036873565.1 Xipholeptos notoides
AATCAAAAGCATTATAAATATGTACATAAATACAAAAAACAAAGATATAAAAATTAGATTAATAATATTCTACAAAAAATATTTAACTTAAAACATAATAACTAGAAATAGTAATATTAACAATAATAAAATAAGCAAGACTGACACAACCAATGTAGTGTACAGTTTTAAATGTCCACTTGAGGAATGTCCTCAAAAAATATATGCTATATTGGTCACACCAGAACAAAACTAGACAGACAATTAACAACACATCAAAACAACAATAGCGCTATCAAAAACACATAAAACAACAACATAAAAATAACACCAACAGAATACAAACAATCATTGATAAACAACACTAAAATAATAGAAAAAGGCAATAACTACAAAAGACTAGCAATATTAGAAGCTTTGCATATTAAAAATAAAAATAATTTTTGACAATGCAAAGAATCTTACATATATTCTAATAAAAAAATAGTTTTACAAAAAATGCTGAAAGAACACGCAAAAAAATACATTTTAATTATAACAAAAAAATAGATACATAAAATCAAAACACAATAAAAACTAGAATGTAACTGATAAAACTGTCAAGCCCTGAAGATAGTCAAGGAAGACCAAAAACGTTTGGAAAAAGCTGGAAATTATATTAAGACACTTTACCCAGTGACTAAGTTTCTTCTTAGAACTCCCCAAAAATTGAATTAGAAATATTAAAAAGGAAAATTAAAGTTATTTTTAATGAAATATGTCTGAATAATGATATACTGCCTGAATATACTAATATATATTGGTACATTAATTTTGGTACAGTTAATATGGTATGACTGCTATTATTGAATTCATTCCATTTATTCCCAGGTATGTAGGAAAATGGACCAATTGGAAAAGAAAACGGATATAAACAATAATATGATACCCTTGACAGAACCAGGTTTTACTGTTATTGATCTGATTTTCTTGCTGAAAGGGCATAACCCTCTCTCTCTCTCGCTCTCTCTCTCTCAATACACTAACACACAAACAAACACACACACACACACACATATATATATATATATATATATATATATATATAGGCCACTGAAAGTCAACTGCTTTTGGTTACTGTCAGTTGCTTACAATAATACAAAGTCACCTATCATCAGATCCTAATAGAAAACATTCATGTTCTATCTGGGGAATAAAAACAGAGTATCAAACAAAAATTAGTTTCACTATAATGTATGTCAGTCATGCTCTTAATTCACCTCTTAACTAGCAATTACGATAAATATATTATAATAGTTGTCGCTACCCAAACTATATTTTTGAAACCAAGGGCGAGATATTTCATCAAAAATTAATTTTTCAAATAGTGCCAAAGGACAAATTATACAATGAACATATAAAAATAAATTAATAAGGAATGTAAGATTTTTATTAGAAAACCTGCTTGTAAAGGGGTTAGTAGTATGCAGGGAGGTCAGTTTGTTTCATAAAGTTTAATGATATGCCATTTATTATGATAAATGACACTGAATAATCTATTAACTATTTCTGTTCCAGGAACATATGATAGCTAAATGGATTCATACAAATATAATCAAACCAGTACACTAGATTGAACTTTACCAGAGGTCAGGTTAACAAGTGGAGACTGTTTAGCTATTTGGTGCACTTGGGTGACTGGGAGTACTGAAATAGAATTAGTGTCATCCTCAGAAAAGAGAGAAGAGAAAATTTTAAAGAAATTATTTTGTCACCTTTCTTTCCATTGGGAATGAATTAGGATGCAGCACGAATATGTTTATTGATAATGCTCCCCAAAAATTCTTGCATTGAGTTTTCTTATAACAGTCAAAACGTGACTATTTTACATTATGAACGAATATATATTTTTCTCGTATCTTATTACTAAAATTAAAGATATTGTCAATTTAAAAGAGAATACTGTCAGTAGTAAGGAATTAATGTTATCCTTACTAAAAGAAGAGGGTAATTAATTTCAGTGACAACTGGTTCAGCCCTAGATATGGTGAGATCAACTGAAGAAGTTACTCTTTGAGCCAGGACTGCCTTTCACTTTGATAAAAACAGTCTACATTAATGGTTCATTTTTATATGCTTTTCCTTAATGATTCATTTTTAGAAAGCATCCCACCAAATCTATAGCCGATCACAAAGTGCAGTGGTATTAGAGGTTAAATAATAACTCATACCTTTTAATGGACAGTAAAGTAGTTTCGATTTTAGAATCAAGATTTAATTCTCTTAAGAGTAGCCAACATTGATTGGCTTGATTCTAAATACTTCTCTTGCATGTTTCATGGAAGTACTATTGTATAATAACAAGGAGGAGTGGTAGCATAAACACAGCCCTTGTTCTCATAAAACTTTCTCTTATTAGCAAGGGTATTCATTCAAAAGTTATAATTTTCTAAGGAATTTCATGAATGGTTATTATCAGCAGATCTCATAATAAGGCTAGATCAGTTCAGATTAGCTCCCTTGACAGTTGATATATACCTCTTTAAACAAGTTGTTTTGTTTCAATAGATTGTCTCTAGTTTTATCATAACTAGTTAATCAGATGGATGATATATTTTTGTAGTTATAGCATATCCCAACCAGTTGGAAGAGAAGTGTGTAGCCTTGTTAGAAGTAGCTTAGTATAGGATTAATTTTACTTTATCAATTACATTTTTCAAGCTCTTACAATTTCTTTTTGTTTAAGTGCAATTAAAAATGTATGCTTTAATTTGGTAATGAATAATTACAGAACTTTAAAATATTTTGAAACATCTTTTTTTGCCTGTCCTTCACAGAAAAAAAAAAAAGTTGCTGACATTACTGTCAGCAACTTTTTTGTAGGGGTCGCATGGTTTTTAAACTTTTAAGTAAGAGGTCGGGAGTACCAAAAGGTTGAAAACCCTGGCATATAAGATGGGCTCAGATCCAACACTGCTTGCTAAAACAATTCTACAAATATTGAATTGTTTATGACAAAAAAATTGATAAAATAATAAAAAAAGTTTTGGAATATGAGGCTTTGGAAATAAAATAACATCTTTATTGATAAATGACTGCATTGATATACGTTTGCTCATATAATACATATTAAGTTAATCAGAATTTTGATATTTATTCGATAGAGATTTTCCAGCCGTACAAAACTGTGCTAATCATCTTTTTGGGTAATTTAATTTATTATAGTTAGGCTTTGAAATGGAATATCCAGGAGATAAAAAGCAACATTTTCAACACTTTCTCTTCACTTTTTATCAAGGCCAAAAAGCAGCTGAAGCAGCCCATGACAATTGGGAGGTATACAGAGAAGGTATCATAAGTGAGTCTACAGCCCAGAAATGGTTTGCAAAGTTAAAAGATGTTAATTTTTATGTCACACCTGAAGTCCTTCTAAACTTGACAAAGATCATCTCAAAGCATTTTTGAAGATGGACATTCTCCAAAAAAGTTGTGAATTGTCCGAAAAATAAACTGTGATCACAAAACAATTCTCAATCATCATCATTCAATGGGATTTTCCAAAATATTGGGATAAAAACACAACAAACTTATTCCCCAATCTAATAAATAGAAGTTATAATTTAATTACATATATGTCTATGCCATAAAGTGTGAAGATTTTAATAGCAAAGTGAATTTAGGTGAAGTTCCTATTAGCATTATAAATAGTACTCTTACTACTCTTGACTGGTTAATATAAATAGACTTTTTTTATTTTATTGAAGAATAAGAAAGTTGAGTTGACTTGAAAGTTAAAGTCAAAGTGTGTGGGTGTAAGACTAATGCAGTATTTATAGCATGTGGTGAGGACTAGTGTTTGTCTACTAATAGAACTTTCTGAATGGTTTTCCCTCAACCTCTACAGTATGTAATCTAAAAATATTTTCCAATTAGAAAATGCTTTCAATTTTGAGTTGATTGCTATGGGTAGAATGGAAATATATAGCTTGTAAATATTTTATAGCATGAGGTGCAAAACTAATTGCATGAAATGAGAGGCCATTGTATATGAAAATTATTTTCTGTTAATTGTCCTCAAGATGTAAATATTAGTTTAGGTGATATAACATTCTGATCATGAATTTTGGAAAGTATATATGGGAAATTAGGAAGAAAGAATTTCTTAAAGGACAATATGTAGTGAAAAGGCTTTGTTAAAATTATTTATTTTAAGTAAATAGACTGATTTATAATAGAAATCTTTTAGACATCACAAAAAAATATTCATTAAAAATTTATTTATAATCTGTTTAAGCTTTCTTTCTCAATTAGTATAATTTCCCTCCAATACTCTACGATAAGAAAGGTAAGAAACCTTAAGTTATCCCCATTTTCTGTGAGAGAAAACAGCCATTATCTATATATTAATATGTTAGCACATAAGTGGGTAACAAATAACAAGCATCATCACAAACAGCAATTATAGAGGATCTAATAAATGACTCTCTACTACGAAGATAATTAAAACCTTCTCTGTTGAATTAAAAAAACATGATTGTTTTAAAGTTTAAGGCTTCAAATTGTCTATTTGTCTATTTTATTTTATATTTTTAAAAATGTCAAGTTGTTTAGAGGATTTATTATTGAGTAAGTTTGAAATGTGTAATATATTCTTTTTTTAAAAAAGACTTATTATTATTTTCACAGGTTATTACAGTTTGTATTATACACATGTGTTTTTCTAGTTAATAAAATTGTTGTAAAATAGGATAGAAAATTAGATAAGACTTGTTTACTATTGCTATGTATTTTAGTCTTGAGTAGTTTTTTGGGATGTATTGGTATCTTCTGTTACTGGCAATATATTAACTTCCTCATCATTAGTAACACTCTTATGCACATTATTATGCAATTGTCCAGCATTCCCCAGGGCTTGTAGAGTGGTCTTTCTGATTTAGTTTGTTTGTTGCTGTCTGATTCATAGATGAGTCAACTAGACAAGAGATGGGTGATCTGATCATGTTGGAATTCAGCGCATATCTGAAGAAAGCCCTGATAAGTAAAAGGGAGTGCTTGCACAATGTAAAAGCAATATCCATGTAGGTGCAAGTCTGCATGCTTTATGCTCATCTATAGTATATAGAAAGTATGTCTCCAAATGTTTAAAAGAATGAGAGTGTATAAAAAAAGATCATCTTTAGTGGAGACAGCTTGATGAGGACAGTATGATGCTGAAAAACCCTAAAACCCTCCAATTATTGAAAAGCAATATAATCATAAATAAAATGTTTTGATGCCTGAATTTGGAGCACAGAAAACAAATTTAATAAAATCAAAGAAATGCTTTAGAATCTGATTGAAAATTGTTTTATATGAATTTGATAATTTTTATGTTTCAATTCAATTTATCTAAACTCATATATAAATGAAACTTTGCCTGTTTGTTTCTCTGTGTGGGAGTTTGTTCCTATGGACTCTGAAACAGCAGCGTCAATTTTCTTGAAAATTCATAAGGATGTACTTTAAGTGTCGGGAGTATTCTTCAATAGGTGTTGTTTTGAAATACTTCCAATAAGTGTGGAAAATTAATAATAAAAAAAATCAGCATCTAGAATATAATACACTGCTACAATTAAAAGCAAAATAATGAAAATTGCAAATATAAATGCATAACTACATTGTGGACCAGTTTCTAGAGCAACTTGTTTCACATGATGTGGTCAGCAGGTTTGAATCCCATGTGGGGTTTGGAATAGTAACAACATTGCATGTCACTGATTAGATTCAATAAGATCAAAATAGGTGTTTGGCATGATTTTATAAGTTATGTAAAATTTTGCGTTTAATCATAACATCATAATTTGATGTAAAGATATATATTTTTTTGGCCGTCCATAAGATTTTCTGAGTTTCGCAAGCAATATCAGGCTATGCTGATAGTTCGATAAATTTTTCAGATTTTTTATTTATTTTAAGATTTATAGTATTGAATAAAGAAGATTGAACCAATTATAAGAAAGAAATGTAGCTTTTATTCTTCTTAGAACAGATTGGATAAGGGAAAAATTAAAATGAATAGGGTTTTGTCCCCCCATGTTGGCCTTCGTATTATGAAAATTTGCTGATATTTGGGGAATAGAAATAATTTCTGTTTGCTTGTTCAGGGATTAAATTAAAAAAAGCTCAAAACTCAACAGAAAGATTCTGAGAGTATGATATATTACAGAATTTCAGATAAAAGCCAATGAATCATGTATAATCTATAAGTTAAGCAAAATTTGATTTCCCTGGTTAAATTTACAAAGACAAATAAGTTTTGATCACTAGAAATACAGAGCTAAGTCTTTAGATTAGGCTATCATTCTAAAAATGTGATTACACAGAGAAAGAACTAAAGTGACCTTACATTGTTATTAGAAACTTATCCAGGATCAGCCACAAGTTGGTTCACTATGAAAATTGTGTGCTTGCCAAGAATAATCACTAAACACTGCAATAATAATGTGTTAGCTAAGGTCAATTTTCAAGTGGATCTTCCATTGTTATTGAAAAAATAAAGCAGTCTGATCCCAACCAACCAAACATTATTATTTTATGCTTTGATATGATGATAAAATAACAAGTTTCATATGATCAACAAAGACTGGAGCAGTAGAACCCTAATAGCTTGAAATAGTCCAAAGTAGTGGAGGAGTCTAAACTAATGGATGAGTGCAAAGTTTAGGTTTATATATGCTTACTGATGTTAAAATAATATACATGGAATTTCTACGTTTAAAATTAATTTAAAAATCTCAACAATATGATATAAGTGTAGGAACACAGAATAGAACATAATAGAACCAAGCAGATAGCAGAATTGGCATTTCTAAAAAAATATAAAATAAGGTAGACAAAAAGACAATTTGAAACCTTAAACTTTAAAACAACAATGTTTTTTTTTTAATTTTTTCACGGAAAAACGGTATTACTTATCTCTGTACTAGAGAGTCATTAAAGGGAGATAATTTGCCCCTCTCTAATTACTGTTTGTGATGATGATTGTTATTCTTTTACCCATGTTAGCACTAATGTATCAATATATACTTATTCAAACTTTTTTCTTCTACTCTTATCAAGTTTAAGGTATTAGAAGCATTTTGGAATAAAAAGTTGATTTTCTACTACCTAGAATTCTTGATTTTTTTTATTTCATTTATTGTTTTTTAGATAAGATGTGCATAAAGAAAAAGCTTTCAACTTAATTATTCCATACCAGTTTTCTTCACAAGATGATTGAGCTGGCCAGAGACATAGATTTTTAGCTATGGAGATTTTTGATAAAATTTAATACACTTTTTGTTTCATTACTAAGTAAGGATTGAGCTAAAAAACGTTTCATATGAATCTAAGAATTTTCCCTTTTGGAGCATGTACTCATACCTTATTTATGTCATAGGTGAGAGAAAAAGAAGAAGCAAAAGCAGTTCAGTAATGTGATGTAAAAGATTCACTATGCACAGCACAGACATTTGTTTAAAAAATGCGTCTAACTTCTTGGATACTTTTTTTCTCTAATTTAAAATTTTTTTTTCAAGAAATAACTAAGAACTTTTTTCTCTTGTTAGGAAAAGCAATCATTTTTTCTTTCTGACCCTTTTTCTTTTATATGGATGTTATTTCTCCAAGGAAACCCTTATGTCTTTCTGTTTAACAAATCCAGCATGAAATTATTTGCCTGTCAGGTCAGATAATCACTGAAAAACAATACTTATGCCTTTCAGAAATTCCTAGATGGATACTTCAGATTTTGATCAGGTTTTCCAAAAGAAATCCATAAATGGGCAGTAATACATTAAATATGACAGGTTATGAGTTACAAATAATAATCATCCCAAGGGAAAAGCTAGAAGCATTTCTTTTACATCTTCTTTTTAATAAAACAATTTCAGTGTTATTTTATTTTTTGAGAAAGTTGATTTATTAAACATTTTTAAAGAACCATATATTCAATAAAAAATTACAGAAAAATAAACATTTATTTCAATAAATGGTTCTTTAGCAGCTGAAATATTCACAAGGGTCAAAGGGCATCACTTGTACTATGAAGTTGAAATAATTTTGATTCAGAGGGGGCCAAGGCTATCACACTTGGACCAAGAAGTTGGAATAAACCGTTTTCATTCAGAGGGAGCCAAGACCATCACATTTGTACTAAGAAGTTGGAATAAACAATTTTCATTTAGAGAGGGAAAAGGGAATAGTGTCATACTAAATAACTAATGAATTTAAGGTGTGACAACAATAATTATAATATACAATACATTCTAACAATTATATGTTTTACATGCACATATATTTATGATAAAAGTTTCTAATTACAGTTAAAAAGTTATATGAGAAAGAAATAGAAATATCATTCTTTAAATATTTATTTAGGTTTTTGAAGTTAGCATGTTGTGCATTTACACTTTTTAATGCAAATCATGTTTAACACATTACAGGATATTGAAATTCTGCCTTGCACCCTAATATTTCACACATAAGACATAAGAAATTAAATTTTCAGCTTAAATCAGCAGATATTTCACTGCTATCATTCAATCAATTATTGAAATAATTAAGAAATACATTACAAAAAATACTGCAAATATTTAATCAGAATATTTCTATCTTTAATCTGACAAAAGTTCCTGTTTTTTCTCAGTTACATTTGGAATATTAGGGCACTTTTTGGCAAGGTGTTTAGGTTATGATGAACATTGGAAAGTGGTTTTGATATGAGAAAAAAGTTATTCCTTGTTATAAAGTGATACATAATGAAACAATAAACAGATAATTTATATCAAATTTAGAATTTAGACTCATTATTACACAAATTTCTTTTTCTTTTTCACATTTTTGCAATTTGCCTTGAGAATTTCTTCAGGTACCAAGTTGGTTCATTTGGTTCCATATTTCAAATGTGACACTTGAAGAATGGATGTACGTATATTGCTAAAATATTTATGGCAAAATAAAAATAAACAAATGATAATGATAATCTATAATTTTTAAATTAAACATCAGTTCTGAAATCTAGAGTAATAAGATGATATTTGACAAACAAAGACAAAATGAAACATATCAAATCCTAAAGTAGAATCAAGTATATTTTCTAAATTATTTAACCCCTTGATGACCATCAGGTTTTATGATAAAAATGTTTTACTTACTTATCAATCAATTGCCAGTTAGATTGATTGCATTAATCTAAGTAACTAACTATACCCAAACACACAGTAAACATTTGGCTTAAATAATACTTGTTGGGGGTTTTGTACTTATGCCATTGAATGGCAGATCAACTATTTCATTTCCATGTAATTCTATCAATGAGGCAGACATTGGTTCCTATTGCTGTTGGTTAAAATGTTGTCTATTGTAGTACCTGTTGTTAGGGCACGATAGGTTAAGCAGACAACCCAAATTACTTAACTAATTTATTCTTTACAATATTTTTTCCTCTAATTCAGCTAACCTATGCTGCTGATCCTGTACAATTGAGACTGTCAAATATGGTCTTAACCCATTGTCTGTGGGTGCAGATAGTCTTAACCCGCTGTCTGTGGGTGCAGAAGAAAGGGTACTCAGAAAGAGATTGCATTTGAAATTTCTCAATTCCTTGTCAGATACTATTCAGCAGTAATATTGCCTACATAGAGATCTGAGGACCCCAGCAATTTACATCTAAATAAAATCAAATCAATATTAGCTTGAAATATTAAGGTTGTCCAGAATCACCATTTACTTTGTAGATCTGTAAAGAAATGAACAAAGAGAATTAAGTATGAGTGTCACTCCAAAAGTAATGCCTCCTATATTTTAAAGTTATTCTTAAAAGTTCAAGAGCTATGAAGACAGGTGTGGGACAACAAGCAATGCTTTGTGCTGAAGAATTTATTTTTCTATATAGTCACCACCATTCTCAATGGATTTTTGCTATCGATGAACAAGACAATCCATTTTCACATCCAGAGTGCACTTGTCACTCCCATCTCTGCTGCCATTCTGAGATCAGAGAACCCATCTCCTAACTTCACTGATATTAATTTCCTTGGTTTTGTAAACATTCAACATTCATTGGTGAATAATGATCAATTCAATTTTTTCTGCATGGAGGAATTCAATGATACATCTCTGCTTCTGATGCTCATCCATAACAGGGATAGTTTTTTCAGTCTCACACAGTCAATGGCTGCAACAGAGAGATGAAACTTTGAAGTCATGAATGCTAAGTTTGGTCATCATAACAATGCAAATTTTCAATGCTCTCTGGTCCATTCAGGTGGAATAAAAAATTAGGAGGTAGTGCTTCTGGAATAACTCTCGTATCTTTCAAAATAAAAGGTAAAATTTGTTCTCTCTATCTTTATATTTTTACCTGATTAAAATTCTTTAAGTGAAATAGATTGCTAAACATGACTTGACATAAATGTTCAAAAACCTTCATTTAAACAAAAAAAGAAAATTATATTTTCTAGAATGTTGCAGTGGCAAGATTTGGACATTTCACTTATTATTGTAATTTGTTTTGAAAGTGCAAAAAAGAGTTCTGTTCCTAGAACGATCTGCATTCGTAAAATTAGCTAATTGATTAAAATGAAATTTAAATTCAAAATCTAAAATGAGATTTCCTGTGTGAATTAAAACACCAAATATTTCATTCAGTTTCTATAATGGATGTAAGGATCATAACACATCAATTACACTGGGTAACCTCAGCAATTCCCTAACTATTTTTCTCTTGAATTCTCAGTGCAAGTTTTAATCTTATTAAAATTTTTATGCTTCATCTCAAGATTAATGAATTTGTTTAATCTATTATTTATAGTTTCTGTTAAATTCTATCTAGCTTAAAGAGTGTTTCATTTTAAAAATCAAAATAGCAGCAAGGAGGATTGATTTACAATATTGTTGATGGAACCCCAGAGAGGATAAGCAAAAAAGGTCAAAATTATGGGTAGGTTTTTGTATTACTCATTCCTACACCTTGAAACATTGTCTTTCCTTTTCTCTTCCTGACCTCATCTTGAAACCAGATGACCCAGAAAGGCCATACACTGGACTATCCCAGAATTTCTCTTCCTTTCTCCCTGTTTTTCTATCTTCCTATCCTACTCTGACAAATTTGTAGCAATGTGAACAGAAGAGGTAGACACAACAAAGGGAACACAAGGGCTGGCCTGGTAGGCTAGCCAAGGAGAAGGATATATCTACTTGGTCAAACCAAAACTCAAGTTAGGCACAAGGCCAGTTTTATGAGCTCATCATATCCCTAGGGTTTTGTAATCAGTGTTGTCCTTCAACAAGATGTGTTACTCTCTTGTCCTTTTTTAATCCCTTCATGTTTTTGGAATCAGTGTTATCCTAGATGATTTACTATCCCAAACTAATGAGACAGCTGAAAGTGAATGCAGTGGTTTTGACTGGGAATTGAACTCGTGTAATATGATTCCAGATTCCAAGCTTTTACCACAGCTCTACCTTCACAGCCAACAAGAAGGAATCATTATGGATTCTTTCAAAATAAAGTTTTTTTTGTAAAGTCAATTCATGTAACCTTCCTTTAATTCCCCAAGCATTGCAATTATATCAACATTTAAATATAGCAATAGTAACTCAGCTATCAATGGGTATGATATTTACTTGGTCAAGCACCAACCCAAGTTTGGCACAAGGCCATTTTTTATGTGCTCACCCCTGAGCGTTTGTAATCAGTGTTACCCATCACCTGGATGAGTTACTCTCCCAAGTTAATGAGCCTCATCTGCCCGAGACAACTGAAAGTGAATGCAATGGATTTCACTGGGATTTGAACTAGTATACTACGTATCCAAAGACCAAGCTTTTCCCACTGCTCCAACCTCACTGTCCAATCAATGAGTATACACACATAAATATTTTAAAATAACTTAGTATGCAATATTAAAAGCATAGCTGGAAAGAATGTGGGGATTCATACCTTACCAAATGGTATTAGTCCAAATGTGAACATAAGTGGAATGACCGGTATTTGAAATTGCGTATTATGATTCCAAAGTCTGACTGCTCATCCACTGCCTCAAGTGTTCCTCTCCAGTAGTAGTATTAAGGGCAGGTAGAACTATCAAGACTTTCTCCTTCTTCTTCCTAGTCTGTACCTAGAATTGTCTTTGAGGGATGATTTCATTATTATGTTGGTAGGTAAGTCCACCATTACAATATACGATTGGAGTGGTTGATGGAACAAAAAGAATAAATACAAATAAATACTTTACTTCTATAATGAAATTCATTCTACAAGTTGATGACAACTTCCATAAATTTTTGTCAAATTTGTTTTTCTTCATCATTTTTTACTATATTTCTGTTGTTTATTTTTCTAAAGCTTTCTAGTATAATCTTACCCCAGTTGTTGGTAACCTTTTTTTTATGAATCTCATTGTTTTTCAGTATATTGTCTCATTTTGCTTTTGTTAGCAATTTGATCTTTCAAATATTTTTTTTTTTTCATTCTTTTGTAATATTTTTTTCAATTCAAAAGAAAATTGCTTCATGTTTCCAGACATTAAACTTTTGAATATTTAACTAGGCTCCTGCATATATTAACTTATTCAATGTGCTGATGTCAGTTCAAACATATTATAAAGGCTTATTCTTTTTCTCAGTTTCAGCATTTATATTTTTCATCCAATACTTCTCAGAGATGGCAGTGACTGTTTTTCTTCTGACAAGGTTTTCTTTCTATTTCTTCTTTTAATGTCAAAGTTTCAGTCATGATGTCGGGTGTTGTTTTTATGGGTCCATCAATGTCACCATATATTTTCATTTTGTTTACTTTCAATGAAAACATCATTTTCAATATATTTTTTCTTCTGTGCTCATCTTTATCGGTTCAAGGTCTAAAGTCTAAATTATTTTCAATATCTTTTTTCATTGGTCAGCAAATCTCAAGTAAATCATCTAAAATAAAATCTTCAGATTTCACAACTTGAAATTTGTGCTGCATCAGCTGAATCAATTGTTTTGGAAAATAATTGATGAAAATATAAATAATATGACTAAACATTGATATGCGATGCACTATCCAACTTCTTGTCTACAAGATAAATTATAAATCATGGTCCTTTTAAATAATGAAAACTCATTGCTAGGCTTCAATTCACTGCTGCTAAACCATAAGTAAATGACTTTGGATATCTTTCTTTTTTAAATTTAAGAACACTTGGCCTTTCTTAGCCCCCACTTTGAGCATACTGCTTCAAATGTTTATCTTTTCCATCAGTAAGTGCTTGTGAGCTTTCATTCATCCATTCATATATGTCTCTTCTTGTTTTGTCTGATCATGTAGCTTCGATGTCATTAGATGGGACTTCCAGCTTAATTTCAGATGTCCATTTGCATCTGAAAGTTCGTCTGTCTCACCTTGAATGTGAATACACCTAAGATGACATCAATGCACATCAAATGGTTTACCCATTAATATTCACCCTCTGACCAAAGTACATCAGTAGAAATATCTTTGTGTTTATTCACCTTTAATTAGTTTCAGTTCTCATTGTCAAAAAATATTCCAAGTTTAATTATATTACTTTGACCAGGTGATAAGAAATTAATCTTCTCACCAGTTCATCTTAACCAGAAAGGGTGGTCACAAGTCTATTACTGTGCCACTTAAAAAAATCTCATTTCTTTTAACATAAGAGCCATGTAATTATATTGAGAGGCTAATTAATTTTCATTGCTGATTAACATGAATGATTCAGTGAGACTGTACTGACTCAGGGCCATTCTAAGAGCTCCTTCTGAAATCCACAATTGCTGGGGCATCAAAAATCGAAGAGAAATTAACAAAATAGTTATTAGAAGTAACTGAAAAAAAATTATTATATGTTGTTGTACATCTGTCTACTTGTCTGTCTGTCTCTCTCTTTATCAATTCTATTATTTTTGGACATCTTTAATCTCTTAGTTTTTGACTAATGTATACAATTAAATCATATATACTAATAGATACTTCTAATTCTGAGTTTTTATGTGGCCTGTTTTATGTTAGTCTAACAAGAAAACAGTATTAGTATATATTTGTTAAAGTGAGAGATTTTTAAAAGAGATGAAAATCTATGATTCAAATAAAAAGATTCGAATAATGATAGAAACATGATTAAAGAGAAAAAGAATCAAATGAGAAAATAATTTCCTACAAAGAAGTAAGTGCTTTACTTTAAATTTTGAATCAATTTATACTTAATTTTTTTCTTATATATTAACATAAAATCAATCTCTATATTTTTATGGATTGTTGATTGTAAATGATTAGGCTAATTTGTATAGATTAACAGTGAAATGCTACAATGTATGTCCTATCTATTTGTTGCAAAGTGTATCTGCTTTATATAATAATAAGAAAAAAATATAATTAGTATTAGAAAAAAATTTAAAATATTTAAAAAAAGTTAAAATAAATTAATTCATATTCTTAAATAAAAATAGAAACAGCTGGCATAATCACATAAAGAAAAGAGAAAAAATTCTCCCCACTTCCAAAATAAAAGAATCTAGAATATAAAGTATAACTGAAACTATTTTTTATATATTTAATATGTAGACTGTAGTCCTTATCTTTTTTTTTAATTTTTGATGAGATATTCCCAGAATATAAATTGAAAATCAATTTTTTTTTCTTTCTCATGATGTAAATAAAATGGATGCTTCGTGCAGCTTCTTTTGCCTTTGCTTAAATTACTGTCTCCGTAGTTATTTTTCAACCCTTTTGGAAGTATCAGGCTCCCAACAGATAAGGTGTATGTCCCAACATTTTTAAGTGACTTTTTACTCATTTCAACAGTGTATGCTATAAAACTATAAACATAATTAAACTGTACATACATTTTAATTATCCTATTTATCAAGATTAAAAATATATAACATAGAGCATTTGGAAAAAAACTGCAAAATTTTTGCAATTCATCTAATTTTGGTCTGCCACAGAAGGTATATTTTCATAACTTTCTCCCACTTTTAAATTTAGAAAAATATCTGCTTCTTAATTGAAAAAGAGCACAGAATTTGCCATATTTTGTCAATGTATTTTCCCTGCATTTTGTTTATTTCTTGCTTTTTTCAAATTCGTAAATCTAATTTCTGGGAAATTAAACTAATTGGACATAACCTTAATAAATTTTATTAAGTATCATTAATAAAAAATTAAAAAATAAAAATTGTGTTTTTCGCCAATTGATCTTTATTGACTGGAAAAAGTTGCCCATATTTCTGTTTTACTCATGGTTGAACAGTCTTAAGTGTAGAAGTCTAAACAGTTTAGCTATCACTGTCTTTTTCCCATCTTCCCTTTTTTATTTTTCATCAAATACACACAGTTTGTCAAAAAGGATAAATGATTATGATCTCTTAGAGTGAGATCAGATATTAAATTAAAATTATTAAAACTAGCAGGAACTGGGAAAAATTTTACAGTAAACAATTACCGGAAGAAGTGTTTTACTGATAAAATATTGGAAAACATGCTTTTGATGTCGGGGGTGGAGGAATAGGGAAAAGTAAGAGCAACCCTGCATTGCTACAGAGAAGTAAAAACCAACTGGAAGAGGTGTTTTATGAATAAAATATCAGAAAACATGCTTTTAATACCAGGAATGACAGGGAGGAATAGGAAAAAGTAAGAGTTAAATGATACATCTGCCCATACATCAATTGAGTATGTAATATATTTTGTTTTAAAACTATTATAAGCAACTTCAGAAAACGTATTTTTTAGAAAATT
>JAYKTE010019339.1:0-15721 GCA_036873565.1 Xipholeptos notoides
TGTTTGTGCAAAAACACATGAAATAAATAGACACATACGTAAATCAGAGACACAGACACACATCTAAAACACATTCAAAAGAAATGCTATATATATATATATATATATATATATATGTCTGTGTGTGTGATTGTAACATATTTTGCTAAATATATCCTGCTCAAAAGGTCATCTTTGATATAAATGATAAGAGGACTGTTGTTTTTTTTTCTTTTAGTTAGGTTCTAGAACAATGGGGAAATATATTGGTCTCGAGACTCAGTAGAGGAGCAAAAATTATTTTTTATGACTTAAAGGTTAAGTCAGGTTTTGTAACAAGATAATTTGGTTGAAAAACTGTTGCACTAAATAACCCAAAGCTTGAGGACAGGGTTGAAGGAAATTCATGCCTTTCCCAAGATTATTAACTAAAATTAACAAGCAGCAGGCCACATAAGTCATAGAAATCCTGATCTAAAAATATCTGGCAAAACAATAAATTATGGCTAAAAACTGACTCACTTAAGGAAAATCGAAACTAGGTTCTAAAATATTATCAGAGTTGTCAAAATATATTTCAATTGTAAAATTACTGGATATATCTATCTAAATCAAATGAGTTAATACATCATGATGTTATTAAAAACATTTGGGCACCTAGACAGCTGTTTCATTCTTAACCTGACCACATCAGTTGAATTTACACAGGTAAGAAACCATGAACTAACTCATCTAGAACAACAACCAACTAGCCCTTGCTGTTTCTTTGTAACATTTTTGTTTCTTTGTAACATTATTTTAAACTTAACCTAAAACCAAAGTCATCATGCATATATGTATGAGTAAATAACAATATAATAGAATAATGACTAAATGAATACTTAAACCAAACCTTTAAGAAATAAAGGTTGATATGCCAGTAAAGTAAGTCAATCTAAACGCAAAAAAAAGTAAATAAAGAATAAACAATTCATTTATGAAGTAGAAGCAAATAATATTATTACTTTTTAAATTTTACAGACCAATTGGTGAAATACGGAGAATATAATTTAATTGCAAAAATTGAATACAAAAATTATTAATCCAACGACAGAATGAATCAGAAAGAAAAGCGTCCGCGGAAATAATCACATTAAAAACTGCGTGTGTACATGGCCAAAGATAAAATTTAAAGAATAGAAAAACTAAAAATAAGAAATGAATTAACAAAAAACAAAGAAAAATAACTAAAACAGAAAAATAGAAAAAAAAAAGACAAAAACAAAATGGAGGACATAATTTAAGTATAGAAGAAAAAATAGAGATGGGAAAAAAAAAAGAAGAAAAAAATGGATGAAAGAATTTAATCTGGTTTTGTAGCAGACAATAATGAGAAAACATGTCACTAAAACTGACAAAGAATTTGTGCTAAAACTTACAGGAAATGAATCAATTAAACGTTAAAAATTGGATTATGTTCATCTTTAAAAATAGAAATAAAACAGAAGGGAAAAAAATTATTTTAAATGTAAAAGAAAATTTCTAGATTCTACAGCCAGATTATTAAAATTATTATGATTTTTTTCTAGATAAGGAAAAAGCAGTGTTCCATTTCTAAATGAAAAGGCATATGAATGCTTACTTTAGCAGCGTATAAAGGGTTTATTTACTGGCATATAGGATTATATTAGCAGCATATAAAGGCTTATTTCAGAGGCATATATATTTTAAATTACATTCTTTATCATTTAAACTTTTTTTTAAAAAAAACATAATTTGGAGATTTAAAAAAATTTTTCAAGTATTGGCTATTGATTGTATAGCTTTTTACGAATTTTAGATGTCACTGGACTAAAACTTAGTACTATTATAAACACAATTTAGTTCTGCACCCTGATTTGATCCACATAAATTTTTCAATTTAATTCTGCACCCCGATTTGATCTACTTAAATTCTTCAGTTTAGTCTTGAACCCTTATTATATCCACATAGATTCTTCAAATTAGTCTTGTACCATGATTTGATGCAAAAAATTCTTCAAATTAGATGTGCACCATGAGTTGATGCACAAATTTATCAGTTATGACAAAGACCAATATCCCAAGACAAACAACAGTTCCAAAAATCATTGATGAAACAGGGTTTACAATCATCAAGAATGAATTTACCGATTCATTCAAAATGGAAAAATCTTATTCATAATATGAGGCATTGTAAATAAATAAAATCAATGATGATGACACATGGTAAGTAAAAATACATGGTCAAGCTGTGTAAGTTCACCAAACACAAATTCAATAATCCGATCATTTCCCCAATAACTCTTACTGAGTGACGACAGAAAGTTTATATGTTTCTATGTAAAGACATCATATACATTTTTTTGCTCCAGTGAAATGTCGGCATTTATGTCAATACAAAGTAATATGAAGCTATTCAAATTCAGGTTGAATAATCTTACAACCCAATCATAAATAAGAAGGTGAGAAAAGATATTGAACTCCATGACTAAATATATTGATTGGCTGATTGATTGACTTGACCGGCCAATCAGATGATACATATGAGATAGAGAAAAAAAAACAGGATTCACCTTGCCAAAATAGGATAACCTAAACCAGTGGTTCTCAACCTTTTTCCGCCATGGCCCCATTGCCCTTCATTTTTTTCTTGGTAAATCCCTTCATACCTATTGGACATAAGAAGAGTTTCTATTTTTCACTAATGCACATTGTAGTTCTAAGGTTTTAATTATCCAAGAAATAGTATATAATTAAGCTTTATTTTTAAATGAAATCTAATTTAATACAAATTAAGTACTCTACAACAACAACAAAAAATTATAATTACTTATAATAATGATAATAATTATAATATTAAAATGTTTCTTCTAGGGTCAAGCAAATCAAGCTTATAAAGAGCAGAGCTCCTCAGATATTTGAATAAACTATGGCATTATTTTATGTATACTAATTTTTTTTTAAATTGTGAACGCAGGTGAAGAACCATTGATCTAAATAAAACTGCAGCTTGTCACTAGCATCAAATTCTGGTAGAATAAAAAGATTGGATTCATACCATCCTCATTCACATCCAGACTTCTATTTAATTGTAGGATATGGACAGGTTCCGGGGGGTTGGTTTCTTCAAAACAACTCATTACCCTCTTTGAGTAGAGGAATATGTCTTTTTTATTTACTATAACAACACTTGCCGCATAAATGATGGTTTGGTAAAAAATTGTGTCGCTGATATTAAATTCTCACAAATGTGAAACATCCATGATTGGAAAAAAATAGTATGACATTTGAGAGTGCATTGGCATTTGTTTGCCCATTTTCATTTTCTTTCAACCTAAGTGTAGGTCACAGAATAAAAAGTATCTAAAGTGATATAGATCTTTGGATTCAGAGCATTTAATATAATGTTTACAGATGTATTAGCATTCATTTGCTTCTTTTTTTTTCTACCATCCTAAAGAATGAAAAATCTGCAGTCTATTAAGTTAATACCGTATAAGAAGCAAGCAATACTATGTCACAAGTGCAACTCTCACTACCAACCCACTGAGTGGATTATACTCAAATGTTATATACTAATTGTGAAAAGCCAATTTGTAGGGAAAACAGGAATGATACCCTAACAAATTCAAAACAAAAATTGCATGCAGATGGTCTCAGATCCAAGATGTTCATTGAAATAATTAATCAAATTTAATACAGGAAAAATGACTGAAAATATTTTCATGATAGTAGATCCCCAATCCATATTGTTCTAATATTTGAAAGAACTGGGCTGAGCTCTTCTTTCTCTCTAATTGATGATTATAAAGGTAAGAGAATGCTGGTACGAGCAAGTATTTCTGTTGGTTATTGAACTAGCTGACTGAACACAAGTGCTGAGAGCAAAGTAAACAAGTAGTAGCTGTTTGGAATTCAAACATGTTCATTTTAGTCAAAACAAATGCAACTGTACAGCTGTACATGTTTGAATTAGATTTTGACACATGTGCATAGTACGAGGCGATGTGTGCATTGGAGGCATCAAATGAACATATATACATAAAAAAAATGTGTTTTTCGATGAGCAGAGTGAGAGAGAGATTTGCAGATGACTTGTACTACATTGGCCTCATTCTGTATATTCAGACTTTCTTTGATTCTCTCTCCCTCTTAGTGTCCTTTTCGTCCATTTGCTTAAAGAAAGAAACATGTGACATGAAATCTAACTAGAGTTTGTTCTTCTTGTCAGTATATAACATTTCTTTGGAAGATATCAAGAAATTATTCTATTATTAAAAGTGTTTCACTATTTTATTTATAATTTCATACTTGTATTTTCATTGTTAGATACATTTCTTCCTTGACCAATATGATATTTTAATGTCAAACAGCCAAACAATATGCCTATTGAAATATACAAAAATCTCAAAAAGCCAAAACAATATGTAAAAATAGTGTACTTCTAAATAGTTATACTTCTAAATAATAAAAAGCCATTATATATATATATAAAATGTTGACGGTAAAGGAGGAAGTAGATGCTTGGATTCAGGAATAGTATTATACAAGTTTAAATCTCAGTTAAAACTACATTTACTTACAACTACCTCGGGCAGATAAGGCCCGTTAACTTGGGAGAGTAACTCATCCAGTTGTAAGGATAACACTAATTTCAAAAACCTAAGTAGAAGAGACACATCAACTCAATGTGTGTGTGTGCTAATGTATTGGTTATTGAAACTGTTGGGACAACTTACAATCAAAAACCATTTGCCTACTAGCTAATAAAAAAGAAATGTAATTATTAAGGTGGCGTATAGCTCAAGAAGCAACAAATAATTTATCTCCTTCTGACAACTCACAACCCACCCTTAGTTACTTAGTTAGTCAGTTGATGTTTGTCTTTCTAAATGATAAACAAGGAATTACAATAACAGAAAATGACAAGCTTAGCTGAACTGTAAAAGGGAGACAACTCATTAAGGCTATTATTCAAGTTGACCTCAACAATAAAGATATAGAAAATAACAACACACATCTTAAATTATTTTCATTTATATCTTCTCATTGAAATATGCCTTATTATTACAATATTAAATATATTAATATCAATGAAAATTCAAAATACTAAACAAAATTTACAGATTTTTTTTTTTTTTTTAATCCACCAAAGAGCCATGTGGAGGCACACTGTTATTAAAAGCTAACTTTTAAGTTACATATTTTTGTATGAGACATTAAAGAAAAAAATTTTTAGAGAGAGAGAGATAGTGAGTCAGTGAGAGGGAGGGAGGGTGGACATTGGACAAAAAATATATAAATTTAGGTCATTTAATGGCAAGAACAATCATTTTTAATAAACATTCTTTTGTCTACACATAGTTTTTTTTTAATAACATAGTATGTACTATTTAACCCATAGCTGGGGGAAATGTGGGGATTTGTGTCTTTCCTAAGGGTATTAGTCCAAATGTGAACATACACAGAATAACTAGGATTCGAAAGTCCGACTGTCTATCCGCTGTCGCAAGTTGACTTCCCCTTAAAAATCTGAAACTTAAAATTGTCAAACTTTTATTGTTAAGGCTGATAAAATAGTTCAAATACAATAATAAGGAGTTCTATCAAATCAGGTTTTACCTCTTGTATTTAGTTTGCAAGAAAAAAGCAGACACAAAACACATAAAAAAATAACATTATGGCTATTATCTGTATATTAATACACTAGTGCATTTGTGTGTCACAATAAATGATAATTATATAAGAACAAATTACTTCCTTTTAGTGATTAACTGAGATTACTTCATCTCTGAAGCTACCCTACTTTATCCATTTCCATCATTCCTGGTATCAACAGTATGTTTTTTTATATTTTATCAGTGAAATATTTCTATTGAATTTTTACTGTGAAATCTTTCACATTAGCTAGTTGAGTTTAATGCTATTCAATATAAATCATTGTAAAAGAATTATTACCTCATTGTGAATGGTTTATAGCAGTGTTTCTAAAGTGGTCTGGATCACCCCTTTGGGGGTAGCGTTGAAAAAGTGCAAGGGGGCAGTAGAAAATTTCTCCTTACATGGGGGTGTTGAACGTACAGAATAGGGCGTTAAATACATTCTATTTATTTCTCGTTCTGGGACTATACTATTGATATAGGTCATGGTGTATAATGGGTGGGATACCAAAGCAAAATGGGAATTTGATTTCTTAGGAATCTACGCTTATCTGAAGAGCAAAAATGCTAGTTTTGAATAATGTTTTTGAAATTTAATAAATCTTGTAAATTAATGTAATAAATATATCTTGTATATTATACATTTGAATAACCATTAGCAGGTAGTGGCAAATCAAATTGTGTCTTAAAAAAGGTTTGAGAAACATTGGTTTATAGCATAACAATAAGCTATAATGGAATTAAAATAGCTGTTTGTATAAGTATAAAAGTCTGTTTTATTGAAGAAAGTTGTGATGTTTGAGATAAATATTGTTTGAGTCTATGCCACTGTGATTGGAAATGTTCAAAGCAATTGTTTCATTAAACAAAAATCAAATGTACTTAAGCGCTGCACCCACAAAATTCCCAAGGGAAGAATATAGATACAATAAAAACAAATCTTGAAATTGAATCCTTGATAATTGAAAGAATAAAAAAAAAGGAAAGAAATGTAAAATTAGAGAAATTTTAAAAGCCTCCCTTGACATAAAATATCTAAGAACTTGAAAAGTGTTTATATTCATTGGTTTAAAGATTTCTAAAAAAGATGAATCATTTTTGAGGGTTTTGATTTGGTTTGTTTTTTTTTTAGGGGAAAAGGAAAGTAAGAAAACAATATGGGAGCCAAATATTCTCAGATTGATTTGAATAATGAAAGCTAAAAATCTGTGTTTTTTTTTGTTTTTTTTTTCCTTATTGAAAATGGAAAGCAAAAAAAAATGTATGAATAAGAAAAGATTTTCTCTTTTTCGAATGAAGAGACAACAATCACCACCACCACCATCTAGTCACATGACCAAATATTTCATAGCTGACACTTTTTCCTTGGGGTTTCAAAATAAAAAGTAAAAAGCGACTGTCACCAGATGACATCTCAGTTTTTTCAAATAATTTCATTATTGATTTATAGAGGATATATATAAGAAAAAAATTGAAAATAAATTTGAACAGTGATGAGTAGCAAAAATTAATATTTGAAAAAACAGCACATGGATGTAGGCCAGCACTATAGCATATCAGTTTATTAAAACTGTCATCAGGGCATATATATGTTAGAATAGAAATGTCTGGGTTTTTAAATCAAACTGGTGGCTCTATCAATAAAGAGGTTCATCACCTAATCAAGGGTT
The DNA here is from genome assembly GCA_036873565.1 of Xipholeptos notoides. Lineage (NCBI taxonomy): Eukaryota > Metazoa > Mollusca > Cephalopoda > Idiosepiidae > Xipholeptos > Xipholeptos notoides. The sequence continues at coordinate 7,310 of JAYKTE010019339.1, forward strand.
CAATTCTAAGTGTATTCTATGGAAGATTTTTGATAAAATTAAAGATCTGTATAGAATTCCCAATATATTTATTAATATTCATTTTTAAAAAACAGTTTACTTCGCACACACGTGTGTATGTGTGTTTGTATAATTTCAGCTAAAAAGTGGTGATCTTTTTCCTTCTTCATTTCATTTAAACTAAACCAGATAGTTTTACTTCTCCCAGAGTTAAAATGTTACACCTAATGATAACTCCCATATATATATATGATATTCAGATCAGACGACTCAGAACATTTTATGTAGAGGAAATAAATAAACAAAGTTTATTCTATTATCTTTTGTGTATAAAATTGAAAAAAATATTCATTATTTTATAAAAATGATTATACAAATATTGTGGTAAAAAACTGATTTTTAAAAAAAAACCTTTCTTTTGTTCATAAAAAAATGTTCCTGAAAAAAATTAAATTTTTTTTATTGAAAATAATTTTAATATGTTTGGTCACATGTGCATTTGCAACACGTCATTTGTTTTTTGGTGATGTATGTAAACATTATGCACCAAAGGATTTAGCAGCCATCCTTGATTTTTACTGATGCTAATGTAAACGTATGCCCTACTTCTGCCCCAAAAATGCAAAAAATTAGTTAAAAATTGGTTAACAAGTATGCAGCAACTGATTTAACCATCGATCTATGCTCACAGAAAATTTCAAAGGCAGAGCTTAAGAAATGTAGCTATACATAGAGAACATAAATCATGTCAGATAAACGAACACAAACGAAGCATTTTATAATTATAGATAACCTACACATTAAATTAAGATAAAATCATTTTATTCTTTCAGACAGCCTTTTACAATGAATAGGATTGCGAGATTGATTTTGAAATAAAAACCTTTTCAATTTTATTTGAATGCTAAGTAAAACAGGTACACCTGGCAAAACGGATGTACTAAAAATCAGGAACAGCTGATTTAGGAAGAATTTTTTGGAAAAAAAAAAAAAAATCAATGACATACTAACATTTATTGGCTACAAACCGATAGTTTTGGAAAAAAGTAAAAAATCAGTATTAGTGGAGTCTGGCAGATAGCATCAGAAGAACTCTGTAAAAAAATCTTCCCTTGTTAGAACTGGATAGGAATGGTGACGTAGTAGTCAGTTTGTCTCATGTAAAGGTCAGTCTTTATCCTGTAGTGGTCAGTCTGTGCTTGAAACAATCGTAAAAAGGCAAATAATGAGTGATATAGACCTTTGGTCACACAGCCTATAACACGATCCTATTGAAAATAAGAACTTTTTTGTCTATTTATTTCAAACGGCTTGCCATTTAGGTTATCAAGAAGAGAATAATATGATGAAAATGCAAAAAAAGTAATCATCCGGATTCATCTCAGAAAAATTCAGACAAATAAAGAATTGTGTATATAACAATGAAGATGAGAACAATAGTCCAAATAATCTAATTATTGTTAAGTCTTGTTTGTCTGCATCGACATCGAATATAACCCACTATGATTTGCCTTTTACATTCATATCATTTTTATTTATCTGTTTTACATACTTAAGTCTTAAGTATTGTAGATTCATTTTCTGATTATAGAAATATCATGCAGGGAAAATACACTGGCGGTCTGATGTTGAGCATCAAATCAATTACAGTCTGCTTGATTAAAATAGAAACAGATTTTTGTTTTTGTTTCCCTTAAAATACATCTAGTTATTTGACTCAAATATCTGGTTATTAGGTTCAAATACCTTGTTATTGGGTCTAACTATCTGATCATTAGGTTCCAATATCTGGTTATTAGGTCTGACTATATGGTTATAAGGTTTAAATATCTGTAGTACTTAATAACCAGATATTTAAACCTAATTTCAATCCTGTATAAAATCATTTTTATATTTCATGATCATAAAAATTTCTTGGGCCCAAAAAATTAGTCCTACAACCACCAAAGTTAATTTTTTGAATTACATAAAGAAGAAATATCATAAAAGCACCAAGAATTTGTTTTTATGTCGTTAAAGGCAAAACTATCATTCTTATGCTACACTTAGTATAAATAACAATAACAGAGTTCAACAAATTAAACTGGCTCAACTTTCAAGTATCAAAAGTATGAATCGATAAGGCATTTTAGGGATCAAAGCCGGTCAGGTGTTTCAGGGTTTGAAAAGGCATAATAAACTCACTCGGATTTTTCACGTTGAATGAATATTATAGCCTTTTTTATTAACTTACAAAATTAGTTTTCAATCTAAAATAATCAACAAAATTCTTCACATTCAATTACAAAAGATTAATTTTCTTGAAGATAAATCCAAGTTTAAGTGTAACATAAATGAATATTATTTATGGCTATTATGCATGAGCCAAGAATGGTTGACACAGAAGAACCATAAAGAATAAAATTATGGGCTATTCTAGTTATAAACCTTAAAGAATACCAAACAATCTTCCCTACAGCTCCAGCAAAAGAGGGTCCCAATTACTTATTGATGCATTTAATTGAGATACATCATGTATTTGCATAAAAGATTGAACATAAATTTCAAATCAATTATTAAAATAATCCTTTCGTCTAGAACCAATTACCAAGACAATATGACTATCTATTATGCAGCAACTAAAAATATCCTATACATATAATTTCTTCATTTTAGCTAAGGAACCCAGCATTGCCCGAGTGTCTCTTCAATTTTACATTTGTGCCATGATTTTCAAATCAACCTCATCATTTGTTCCACTCACATTAACTGACTAAACTCAAATTGAATGTATTAGGTTCGAAAGACAGTAACGTTGTTTTTAATTTGATCATATTGCAAACTCTTAGGACTTATACAATCACTGTTTTTAGTTTGGAATTATAAAACTTACACTAATTTTCAAGAAATAATAACTAGTAATGCTTAATTAATTTTCAGTGGCTTAATCCTTGAGAAATGGATATTAATGAAGAGCATCTATGACATTGTATGCTTTATGAATACTAGAGAGCCACTTCAGCTGTTGAAGCAGCATAAAACATTCAAGCTGTTTATGAGAGAAAAGTGTCAAATAATCGAAAATGCCAACAGTGGTTTACGAAGATTTCATCTGGAAATTTTAATCTGAAAGATAGGCATTGTTTGAGAAGACCAAAATCAATTGATTGAGAATGAATGAAAGATGCTGTTGAGGCATGAATCTAGCAATAATGTTTCAGTATTTTCCAGACAACTATGAATAGGAAACAATACAAAATAGTCTTTTTAAGTTGTTCAATTAATACTATTAGGGCCAGGTTGTTGCCAGAAAATAAAAACATTTTTGATAGCCTCTAACAACAGTAGACATAATTATTTGAGAAAATTTTATATAAAATCATGAGAAATTTTTTGTCACTTTTCCCAAGAGAATTTGATTGCATTAATTAATTCATTATTTCAATCTTAATTGAATGTTGAAAGTTTGGCTAGCTTTATCTTAAAATTTTACCAACTACAATCTAGCTTTTTATTTACTGCAAGAATATAGACTGCCATCAATAATGGCTTTATTAAAGATTGTGTTGTTATTAAATTCTCCCAAATGCGCAACCACTGTATATTGGGAAAATAGCATGATGTTCAGTTGGAGTATTGGCATTTGTTTACCTATTTTTTCATCAACCCTAAGTGTAGGTCCCAGAATGAAAAATCTAAAACAATATAATCCTCGGTGCCTGCAGCCTATATATCTTGTCCATATACATACGGGTTTTTAAATTCTTTAACGGATAATATAAATCTATTTAGCAAAATAACTAATGGTGTTAAAGTAAAATCTATCTATAAAACAGCCCAGAGGAAAGAGTAAAGTAAAGATTGGGTTTTGAAACAATTTACAATTTCTTACTGCTTTTTTCAATATTTTTTTTCAATCGATATTTACAAACAATAGGCCTACTATAAATGTTAATTAGCCAAGACATTCTAATTGATAAAGAAAAAATAAAAACAAAATGAGTTAACATCAACAGCAAAGATACCTTTCTTTTTCCACTTTAAGGCATGTTGTCATCAGAAAAAAATCTTTTAATGGCTTGTAAAATAGCCTGGGGAGAATTTTTGAAAAAAAAACTGTCTATAAAATCAGGATAAATTTTTACATTAATTTTCCCAAGTGAAAGTTATTTACATGAATTTATTCATTACTTCAATCTTAATCCACAACTTGAATGCTGAAATCTTGGATCCTTAAATATACAATTCAGCTTTTATTTACTGCAACAATATTGACTGCTATTGTAGTTTTTAAATTCTTGCTTGGGAATAGACTATGATATTCTGAAGAGAATTGGTATTCTCTTCACTAATTTTTCTTCTACCCTAAGTGTAGGTCATTTTTCAATTTCAAGATTTTTTTAATCAATTTTATACTTATAAATCTCATGTCTATTATTCTAACAACAATAAAGATACAAAAAACTGAATTTAGCATTCATCCATTGGTTTGGAATAATTCACGACTTAGAACTACTTCAAAATTCAAACTAATGCTGTATCATATTATTATATTGTTGAATTTTTCTAATTAATATTCAACTTAGAAATCATATGTCTGTTATTTTAACAACAATAAACATATATAAAACCTAAATTTAGCACTTATCCATTAGTTTGGGTTCCTCTACTACTTTGGACAACTTTGAAGTTCAAGCTATTAGAATTATACTGCATATTATATCAAGATATTTTAATCAATATTAAACTTAGAAATCTTATGTTTATTATTTTAACAACACTAAACTTAGAAATTTTATGTCTATTATTTTAACTACACGAAACACATATAAAATCTAAATTTAGCATTCCTCTACTAGCTTGGAATCCTCCACTACATTAGATGACTTTGAAGTCCAAACTATTACAATTCTACTGTATACAAATGAAAGACTTCCCTGTCTGCTGCAGTGAGTTTGTTTTTTTTAGAAAGAAATCAATAGCATTGATAAAATACAAATGCAAATCAAAACAATGTCATCTCTTTACAGACTAATCGAAACGTATTTCAGTCTCATACAAATATATCTCAGACACAAGAGGCATTTGTTTTTATTGTTTTCTTTTTGTTCTTTTCTTTGCCAAAGAACAACTGCTGTCGCTGTCTCTTCCAACCTACAACACCTGTCATCATCTTTCCCATCTCTCCTGCTTTTGTGTCGAAAAGACTTGATCTCTTCGTTTGTTTTTAGGTTTTGGTTTTTTCCTTAAATTCTTTTTCCTTCTTTTCCTTTTTTCTTTTTCAAAACTATTTCATAATTTTCAGATTGGTTGATATTTGACCAAAATTCAAACAAAAAATCCATCATAGCTGAGTTAATCATGCCCAGCATGATCTACAAATGGTTCTCATGCCAATAGAAAAACTAGCTTTTAAAGAAAAAAGAATTGCCTCCGCTGCTTTCCGGCATATCAAACCTTTCAGTTAGTTAATGCTGAAATACTTAGAATAGGGGCCATACAAATTTTCAATGTCTATTTTCAAGGACTTTTCAAGGCTTTCTCCAGATAAAATTAAAGATTCCAAAACAAAATTTGATATATGAAGAAGGATATAATAAATCTAAAAACTTGATAATTGGCAACAGTTACTTTCATTTATCTCTATTTCAATTCAGCTACATTCGTGAAATATATGGTTAACAGAGTAGTTTTGTGAAAAAGGATATAACTCTTGTATCAGCAATACTGGAAATAATAATACAATGCCATGGTCCAAACCCTGTAGAAGATTGTTCAAAGGTGTTTAAATGTAACATGATTCTGTTATACATTCCCCAAGGGTATTTGTCCCAAAGTAAATGTAACAGACGAACTGGAATTTTTATTTGAATTTTGGAATTCTACAATGTAAATACTTAATCATTACATTAAAATTACACAGCATGATTAAAGCCATTCTTGTCTTAATATCGAGTATTTATATATCAAGTTTCTAATAACAGCAGGTTCAAAGTTAAAAGAGAAAGTCCATCAGGGACAGTGGTTCAGTATTAGGACTATAAAATCATAAGACATGAGTTCAAATCCAATTCATTTCGTTTACAACAAATAGTCTTGAGAAAGAGTGCGAATCCCACAAATTAGGGAATGTGTGGATTCATACTTTTCCCAAGAGTATTAGTTCAAATGTGAACCAAAACGAATAGGAATTCAACTTATGAATTAAGTTTCCAAAGTCCAAGTACCTAGCCACTGTCCTAAGTGGACTTCCTCATCAAACTTTTATGAAAAAAACTTGGTATTTACTGTAGCTTATCTTCAATTATATATATTTTTTGTTGGTAGGTGTTTTGCTTGGTTGGTTGGTTAATGGCATGTCAATCTCATTAGTCATTTAATGGCATGAACAATCATCTTGATGTCTATTGATAACAAGTTTTATAAGATGTGGGAGGAAGAATAATGAAGGATTCTAATATTAAACTATAAATGAAACTAATGACCTGACAGAGATGCAAACATGTACAGAAAGATTCCAAAACCAAATCATTTTAATACTCAGCCACCAAACTAGCCCAAAGTAAGCTCAGGGTACAATTTAAAAAAATAGTTACCCAAGATGAGAAAAATAAAATTTGGTTACAATCATAATGCATCATAATGGTACATAAGATCTTAGAAATTTCAAACAATGACGAGTCACAACACAAAATTTTGCAAGAGTTATTTCTGAAAAATAATTCGGAAAATAATAAAAAAAAAAATGAATAAAACAGAACAAGAGACAAAAAAACTATAAACATTTTCCCATGAAGGTTGTGACAGCTTCTGCTAATTTGCAACACATTCATTGGCACTTGAAGATTTGATCTTAGTTTTGGAACAAAGTCAAAGACAATGTCAATGATGTAAAAATACGATTTCATTCTCTTTGTTGAGCAAGTTGATAAACAGTACCAGTTCCAACCCAAAAGCAACAACAATAATCAGATGTAATTGTACCCAGCATAGCACTCATGAAAAATAGAAATAAACAAATGAATAAATATGTACTAGGTTTTCTCATATAGGTGACATAACGACGATAATAATCACAAAATAGCAAGTAATTGAAAATGGTAAGCAAATGATCTTTATCGAACATTTTCCAAGGAAGACTTGATTATAATGATGGGAGAGAGAGGTTAGGAAGGAGGAGTTGGATTGAAATAACTATAGTTATGTTTCATGTGCTGAACTTGTGGACAGAAACACCAGGATGGACACTCTGCAACCAACTGACAACAGTTAAACATGTACTTATTTAATATAAAGATAGTCCAAGGAAATATTTGCAAACACCAAGTATCAGAGAATTATTCCAAAAAGTAATACCCTACCAGATTACACAATACTTTAAAGAAATTCAACTCTTTAGGTATATGTAAATGAAATAAACGAATGAAAACTGTCAACAAACAGCTACTGCACCAATTGTGGTATAGAGGTATAGTGTAGAAACAAAACCAACCAACATATATATATATTCTAGCATTGAATTTACTCTAGTCCATATCTTTATATTTAAATTTAGTAAATTTAGAAGATACAAAGATGAAGGCTATAGCCAACATAATAAATATGAAAAAAAAACTGTTCTAATTAGACCCACAACTTTTAAACAATGATTTGAATATGGCTCAAATGGGAGAATTATTTTGAGAGTATGAGTTTTTCTTTATTTTAATTAATAATCTGTAAGTGTGTGATACTAATTAGACATTGATTAACAATGGCAAAGTAAATTCAGTATCAATATCATTAACCATCAATCTATTGGAACTTCTCACCTTCAAACACAAAAATAAAAATCTGGCTGTTTGTTAATGGAGTGAAGGACTCAACATTCTCAAATAAGCAATCACAAATAATAGGAGATGCCATTTGGGTTAGTTTTGAAAAGATGATGGAAGAGGGGAGGAAAGACTTCCCCAGATGCACAGGCTGTCTATTTGTGTGTCAGTGGAGGAGGCTCCCACTGAATAATGCTTTTGGCAAGGGGGTGAGTTTTTTTTTTTTGTTAATGCAAGTGTTTGGTGGTAGCAGTAGTACAAACGGATTCATTAATGGCACAGAGACATCAGGCATTGCTTAATATGCCAAGTTTTGTTACAATTAATTATAAAAGACCTTGAAAAGCTACATTAGGAGCAAAATAAGCAGAAATTTTCAACTGCTTTAGATTTTTAGCCATTTTGGTATCCCTAAGAAATTTTATAATATTTTTCTGAACTTTTTTAGCTATACTATTTGTCAAAGGATTTTTTAAATCTTAAAATGTCAAAACATTTAAGAATGGAGTTTGGCCAAATTGAATCGATTTAATATGAATATTTTTTATAAATGTATCGATTAAAGAAACATCCTGAAATGTGGAAATTGACAGAAGATACCACTAAATAATAGACCATA
>JAYKTE010019450.1:0-15719 GCA_036873565.1 Xipholeptos notoides
TTTCATAAAGATTTTCATAAAAATTATTTCTGTTAAATAAATTCTGTTATTTGAATAAATAAATAAATTTATTCAGTCGAAAGTGAAACAGATTCTGGACGGTGTCCAATGAAGTGTGAACCGGATGAATTAATGCCCTCTTTTTGAGATATTGACGGCACAAAGTAAAAAACCACCAACATACATATGCAACACGGGAAGTCAATTTTGGAACTATAAAAAAAATAATCCCAGGAAAATTGCGAAATAATTTCAGAAATGACCCCAGAAATTTTTTTCCCAAAACTTTGTATTTATTTGAGGAATCAAATGTAAAGACATCATAATTTGCGATTTCAGGCATGATATTGGTGACACCGGCAACATGTATCCATAAGTTTCAAACTGAGATTTAACGAAGAGAAAATAGTAAAATCTATTAAATGATTGATATTCTTAAGTTTATTATCCACTTTTTTATAAAGTTAAATAAAATGACTAATACTAAAATTGTTTGGTTTTCACATCAATATTTAGGCCAAATCTGGTAAAATCCGGGATTTTTCAGTACGTTTTTATTCAAAAACTTTCATGCCAAATGCTCAAAAAACCGTAGAAGACCCAGATCTAATTTTTAGTAGTATTTAATAGGTATATACCCAACTTTTTGTAGATTATTCTTTTTGTTGTTTGAAAAAAATTGAAAAATCAACCTACCCTAAAAGCAACATACATAAAGCCGGACATATACATAAACACACAAATACATACACACTAGCATATACATATACATACACATTCATATTGCGTGACTCATCTAAATTTTCATAAACGTATACACACACATAAATACAAAAAAATTATAAATATGTGTTTCCTTTATTAAGCTGTTGGCCCAAAGTTATTTATCGTTCGAGATTTTTCATTCTGTGATCTACATTTAGAGTGGGAGAACAAAAATTGGCGAATGCCATTACTACCCTGATCATTATACAAATTTTCGTAAAGTGTAGATGTTGTACATTTGTGAGAATTTAATTTTAACAAGACAATCTTTAATAGAACCATCATTGATGAAGTAAATATTGCTGCAGTGTATAAAAAGCTGAATTGTAATAAGTCAGGCCAAAATTTCATTATTCAAGTTGTAGATAAAGATTGAAATAACGAATTAATTAATGCAACTGAACTTTGCTTGAGAAAAGTAACGGAAAAATTTCTTGTAATTTTATACACAATATTTTCAAAAAGTTACCCCCACCACTTTTTATAGGCGATTAAAAGTGATTCTTCTGTCTGGTGGCAATACAGACTATTGGAAAAAATCACGAAAAACATTTCTTATGATTTTATAGACAATATTTTTTTAAATCTCCCTCATTACTATTGGGAAAAGTTACGGAAAGACAATATTCTTTTTTATTTATTTTCAAGGTATTTGGCTTCATTGTGGGGGCGAGATCACCCCTTACATGACCAAAAATGGAATGACCATCCGATTGGATGCGAGGAATACTTTTATCCACGACATTCGTGAGTATTTGTGGATGGCCCGTCGGTTGAACATTCTCGTGTTTTTGGTTTTGTGGAACGGAGCCCTACCAATCGGTAGACAACACTGGAAACTGCAGGGCCTTTTCAAAGATAGCGTGAAACTTCAGTCGTATATCAGTCGAGCTCTGAAACCTTTGGTGGCAGCTCTGAAAGGCGAGCCGTCTCTTGGAGGTTGGGAAATTATCAACGAACCAGAAGGGGTTGTGAAACCCTACGTGTCGAGTAAAGACGCATGCGAGAACACTTTGAAACTGCTATTCTCCGGAGCTGGTTGGGCCGGTCACGAATTCACAATGAAAGAAATTCAAAGGTAAAGTAAATCCATTTGTGTCGGACGGCAAGTGCCAGGGGGCTACATTGTGAGGAAATAGAAAAAATAATGATAAAAGGCTTAAAAAAAACAAAAAAACTGAAATTTTATACCAAAATGAGTTTTTAGGGGTGTAATATTTTATGTATGTAATAATAGTATTTTTAAACCGACTTTTCAACTGTAGCATCAGTTTTATGTTCAATGATAATAAATATTTTAAGTTGAATATAATTAGATCCTTGATTGTAGTTCAATGAAAATAAATATTTTTTGGAATTTTTAAGATTCACAGATTATCAACGGCAAGCGACGGGGTGGGGGAAAACTTACGGGCGGCAAAAACAGTTACTACGCCACTGGTTATAACCCTAAAAATTTGAACTTTTACCAATTTTATTTTTACTAGCAACATAGCCCAGTGTTGTGTTTTACAGCATAAACTTCTTTTTTTTTGGTAAAGATTCATCAATTGGCAAGCAGACGCCATTCACAACGTTGATCCGAAATCTCTGGTGACTGTTGGAGCCTGGAGTATTCGTTCCATGACCGACCAAATGGGATGGACAAATTACTATACCAACAAATGTCTTTACGAAGCGGGTGGAAGAAGTTTGGTAGGATGAATTTTAGTCTTTATTTTTCGAAATTCTTGAGATGAGGTAGGATGAATTCTAAAAGTATTAATCAGACTATTTTCCTCATCCATATTATTTTCTTTCTCATTTCGAAATCCTTGCGATGAGGTATGATGAATTCTAAAAGTATTAATCGGACTATTTTCCTAATCCATATTATTTTCTTTCTCACTTCGAAATCCTGGAGATGAGGTATGATCAATTCTAAAAGTATTAATCTGACTATTTTCCTCATCCATATTATTTCTCACTTCGAAATCCTTGCGATGAGGTATGATGAATTCTAAAAGTATTAATCGGACTAATCGAGGTGTGATTCGGTGGAAACGTTGGGAGAAAGAAAATATTATGAACGAGGTAAATAGTCCGATCAATACTTTTAAAATTGTAGTCTATTCATTAATTATCCATTTCTCTCTCTCTCTTTTAACCCTTTGGAACCTGAAAGGCCGATATATCGGCCGTGGCTACCTAGCGAAAAATACGACCGATAATTTGGCCCCCGTGATTCAGAATGAACCCCGATTTTGTTTTTATTTTCTAGGGCTATTTGGACTTTTTGGAGGTTCATTCCTATGCGCCTTTTGGTTACTTTACCAGTTTCTCTCCATTTAAAGTAAGTTTTTCACCATTTTTGTTTTAACAAGATTAGAATTTAAAAAGACCCAAATAACAAAAAAACAAACAAACAAAAATCTGTTACAAGTTGTTTTGCTGAAATGTGTTCAAATTACAAAATACTTTACTGCATAGTTTGATAATTATTATTATAGCTGTGTTTTGTAAATGTCTGTAAAAGACACTTTAAACGTAAATCTCGATATGATTATTTTCGAAAACTTTGACGGAAAATAGAATTGAATTATGCATAAAATTTTATTAAAAGTAATTTTAAAGTAAAAATGATTGAAACGGATATTTGTTTTTACTAATAATACTAATGTAAAAGAACTGTCTGTCTGTCCGTCCAAGGCGTTCCAAATGCAAGCCTTCCCAATCGAATCCCTATAATAATAAAAGAGCCGTCTCAGTCTGTCTGTCCGAAGCCTTCCAAATCGAACAACAATAAATCATTCTCTTTTTTAATGACAACTGATTTACGCTTTCCTGTTACAATGACGTTTCTCACTTGACGCCAGAAGCTCTATTCTCTGCACGCGCGCTTGACTGTATCCCCACTCTGAAATCGACGGACCTATCTCCTAAATGTGCTGAAACCAACTGCATTAGCCCTGTAAACATTCAAATTGAATGTTGTTAGTTTCAATTTTTTTCTGCATGAAGGAATTCATTGATACATCAATGATTTTTACCTGATAAAGAGCAAATATAAAGGGAGGTAATTTGATTCTTTGTAATTACTACATGTGATGATCGTTATTTGTGACATCAGACAAGCAGACTAATCATTTATTGGTATCTTCTCTCTCCTTTTCATACGTCTAACTTGCTTCTTGGCATGTGGCTCTTAAATATTAGGCTGTCCCAAAAGTTCGTAAACCCTTGCAAAGAATTGAAATTTTACTCGCCAAGTAATAACAAAAAGAACAAAAATTATTCCTTACAATAAAGACCATTATTTTCCACGACTTTCTGCACTTGACCTGCAAGTTTTCAAATCTGGTGAAAGTACCATTCAGACAGTTTCAAATCAAAGATTTCCTTATACGCTTCCTCGACTTCATCAAACAAGTCGAATCAGTGGCCCTTCAGAAAGAGTTGCATTGACCGGAAAAGGCCTGATGGAGCACAGCCAGGACTGACGGAGCACAGTCAGGACTGTAGGCTGGATGTGGCAGAACCCCAAAGCCGTCCAGCTCTTAAAACTTGTCTTTGGTCTTCCTGGCGATATTATATTTACTTGGTCGAGCACCAACCTAAGTTAGGCACAAGGCCATTTTATGCGCTCATAACCCCGAGCTTTTGTAATCAGTGTTGTCCTTCACCTAGATGAGTTGTTCTCCCGAGTTAACGAGCCTTCTTGGTGATATGTGACTTGGCATTGTCCTGCTGCATCAAAGCGCACTTTTGGTTGACCAGAGTCTGGTAATTTTGCTTCAACATTTCGTAGACCCGTACCAGTGTCTGACAGTAACAATATAAACGCATCCTCCAATTAAAAATTGCATAAAAATTCAATTTTTATGGAATTTTTAATTGTTTTGCAAGTGTTTATGAACTTTTGGGACAACCTAATATTACTAAAAAAAAAATCTTCTTACGTATTTGCTTCTTCTCCTTTTTTTCAGAATAAGAAAGAAAATTTTGAACTGAAGAAACCGCTGATCGTTGGTGAATTTTCCCAGGCCTCTGGAGGTGGGATGAATATAACCCATCAGTTCCGGTTTGTTTATGAGAACGGGTATTCGGGTGCTTGGTCATGGCAAGCCAATTCAATGGGCAAGAACTCGGATAGTCTCAAAACTCAATTGAAAGGATTGAGATCCCTTAAAGGACGCTCTGATCACGGAAAAATACAGATTATTCTCGATTAAAAAATATTGTATATTTCTGCATTTAATCCTCACAACAAAGACAAAAAGAAAAAAAGACAAAATACCCAAAAACAAAATTAGAAAAAAACTTTTCCTGAGAAAACCAAAAATAATCTTCATTTTCTTGAAACGAAGTTTCCAAACGAAATAGTCTTTAATTTAAACACTGAAGAGCCGATATATCGGCCCTAGCAACCGATAATTCGACCCTCCATGGTCCTCTAATAGAATGGCTCTGATTGTCTAATCGGTAATTTTGCTAATTGCGTATTGGTTTTTTCGCTAGTTACCGATTTTTACGTCAGTATCCAAAGGATTAATCACTGTAAAATACTTGGTCACCAAACGGATTCTAATACACCTTCATTATTTTTTTTATTTAACTTAATTGTAAATATATTGACTAACAAATCAACCTTAGATTATATCATTATATCCTCATTAATATGAATACAATTATTGTTATTAGTATTATTATTTATCAGCTCTATATCAATACCGTTGTGCAGGATTGTCCATAAGTCCCAGGTTGCTTCTATATATCACAGCATGACTCATGTAGGTAGGTAGGTAGATATTGTCGACATCGATTTAAAAAGTTTAAAAATCTTTTTTGCGCTCCTTATTTCAATTCGTTGTACCGTGTAATTTACATGGGCTTGGCTTTCTTTGTCGTAGTTTTTTTCACACGTTCTTAAGTTCAGCCAAACAAATCCCAATCTACATTGTAAAAAATGATCTTACCGAAATAAATGAACATTTCTTTAATTAATATTTTGTTTTCTTTTTAAGAACGCTGGATGTGATCTTCATAAGAAGCTCTAGAAATATTTGGTTTGGGAGGTCTACTTTCCCCAGTAGATAGACAGTCAAACTTTGAAATCGTAATACGCGAGTTCACATTTCGATCAATATTCCTGGGAAAGGTATGAATCCCCACATTCTCTCCAGCTATGGATTAAATACCGCATCTGGTATTATTAAAAATAACTACGTTTGGACAAAAAAGGACGTTTCTCAAAAGTGATTCTTCTCTGCATTAAGTGATCTAAAAAGGTTGATATGCTGTAAAAACTAAGCAAACACAATATCTGGTTGGACACTGGAATACACATTGTTTTAACCACAATATGGTTTGTGTTTTACGGCATACCCACGATTTTCGGTCATTTAATGCCGAGAACAATCATTATTGAAAACATTCTTTTGTCTACCCCTAGTTTTATTAATAACACAATATGCACCTTTTAATCCATAGCTGGAAGCAATGTGATGATTGATACCTTTCCCAAGAGTATTTGTCCAAATGTGAACGTAAACGGAACGACTGAGATTTGAACTTGCATATTACGATTCCGAAGTGCAACTGACTATTCACTGTCCCAGTGGACTTCCCCATTTAACCATAAAAGACAATTTTTAGCAAGAAATATGTATTTTCCGTAGTTTACAAATACACACTGACCTAAAAAAGTTGATATACGATAAAAATCAAACAAACCAACAATCACACAAACGCGTGCACGCGCTCACACACAGAGAAGCAGCGAAGGCGGAGGAGTGGTAAAAGTTAAGACTCTGGAATCGAATTATACGAGCTCAAATCTCAGTAAAAAATCATTACATTTACTTTCAGCTGCCTCAGGCAGATGGGGTTCGTTAACTCGGCTGAGTTCCAGCAGGCACGGTGCCATTCTGGTAAGAGACTGTATGGAGCAACATCTTAGGTTTTCGACGCTCTGCGTCCACTTCACATCCCCGCCATTAGCAGAGTCTTCCCACTCTACCAATGCTTGGTGGTGATTCCTGGAGGCAGTGACAATAAGTCTCCTCTGGCGCAGCAGTATATCTGGATTCCTTGCAGTTCGTATCTGCAAACCCACCTCCTCCTTCTCTTCATTCAATTATGTACACACACACAAACACACACACGCACACGCGCGAGCACACATACACAATTATATATATATGCCTCTCCCGCTTCTCTATACTATTATTATTATTGTTATTATTATTAACGCCAACATGACACCTTTTCATTAGTTCAGCATTGTAGTGGCAGTATGTAGTTGAAAAACTTGAAACTTCCATATAAATAAGTATGTCACTAACAACACTCTGGCAAACAAGCAAAAAGTGGATAGATATACTTATCAAATCAAATATATAAGAAAAGCCATATATATATATATATATATATATATATATATATATATCATAAATGAAATACAAAAAAATCCTAAAATCCTTGTATATGTATAATTTACTGAAAAGTTTAATTATTTTTATAAAAGAATTTGGTGTTTTTATCTTAATCACAAAATTGTATTTTGTGATCTTCTTTTTCAGGGAAGGGTCGAGCAGCACCGATTAGACTTAAACTAGGTCACGTGATCAACAGATAAAAATAAAAAAAAACCCCAAAAAAACAAACAAACAAAAATCTTGTTGATAATATTTTTTCTAATCATAATTCTGGATAAATCGTACTAAAAGCCTTTTTCTTCCCCAAACAGATTCATTGGATTATAACAGTGAAAGGATTTATAAACGCTTTTCTAATTTTTCCAAATATGGAGGCCGTTGATTGGATAAGATATATTTAAAAAAAGAGACAAAAGAAAAAAACAAAAAACAACAACCCCCCAAAAAAAACAAAAACAAAAAAACACCCCTCTCAAAAAAAAAACAAAAAAAAACAAAAAAAAAACAAATCAAAACAAATATTACGATATTTTCACAAAAGTTTGCTTCATTCTCCATTTTTAAACTTAAAACTTAGAAGTCAATAGGTTTATTAAAATACAAAAAAGGTGTTGCAGACATACTAAGGGGCAAGAAGAGATTACTTCACGATCACACCCACACACGTTTGAAAACACAGACCGATTTCACGAATCTACAAAATTGGGTTTGTGCCCTTGATATTTAAATTGGTTTGTTTAAATAACTAAAAATAAATATCTAAGTTTTAATAGAAAAATTAATGTTGTTTTTCGTTTTGAATAACTGAAAAATATATATACTAGCTGGACACGTACAAAAATGCACCATACGTAAAATGGGTATAAGCCTTTTGTATACTGACATTTAAACTAATTTGTTTAAATAACTAAAAAATACATGATAAACATTTCTTTTCTTTTTAATTTCTGTAGAGAAGTTGATATTTCAAATCAATTAAAATAATTGTATATTCCAGTAAAAATTTGACAAAAATAAAGGTTTATTTATTATAAACTATTTATATATTAAAATATATATATATTTCTTATAAATTATTTATAAATTTTTTCTATTTTAACCTGGGGTAGATCTTGGGAGACAATTTTGAAATAGTTGCATCTATTTGATTCAGAGGAGTCAAAGGGTGATAACGGTCGTAATGACTAAGCGTATCAATATATAGATACTCTGATGTAACTGATTAGTTTGATACGATTTGGGTTTCTTTTAGAAAGGCTTGAAGTCAAAATGACCACGAAGTGGACAACGGATTCAAGCAACTCGGTAGGGTTTGATCCACTGAGATTGGTCACAATATCCGATTTTGAAGAAAGCGACGAGGAAACTGACGTCCTCGATGTAACAGTTCCAATGCTTGATGAAACAACTGCCCAATCTCTCCACGAACCCGAAATCGAAAAAGCCAAGGGACAGCAAAACTCTAACGAGAAAAATTTTCTCGGTAAAATTTGGCAGCACATGTCATTACACCATTGCCAAAATGTATGGACCTTTACTCTTTTGTGTGGAATGTCGGCTTGTCTCGCAAATTCACTGGGTACATTCTTCTCAACGCAAATGAGTTCCCTGCAGAGGCAATTCGCGCTTTCTAACACACAGGCTGGATTCTTTACAAGTTGCAATGACGTTGGATTTTTCTTAGCTGTTCTTGTCGCTAGTCAATACGCATACAAATGCCACATTCCACGTCTTATTACTCAATTGACTGTCATTTTCGGGATCGGTGTCTGTGGAATTGGTATGGCCCATTTTTATCATCCTGTCTTGAAAATAGAAAATTCGACTTTGCAAAGTTCACAGCGAAATAATTTATGTCTTCGATTGGAAAGCCAAGCAGAGGAAACAGCTGAAATAGTGGCCAGTAACGAGCAGCAATACCGAAGAATCTTCCAAGAGAATCTGAAACGACGCCATATTGTTTCGGCCATTTTCATTGTTTGTATGATGGTTCAAGGATTAAGCAAAGCTACTCGTTCCAGTTTGGTTCCTGTTTTTATTGAAAATAATGCCACACAAAAGACACCGGTTGGAATATATTTTGGTAAGTAATACTAAGAATTCTTCGGATGAATTGAAAAGTCCAAGAGAGGATTATTAATCAAATTGATTGATTGATTGGATGGTTAATTTAATGCTAAAGAGATTGTTTGGTTTTGTTTGTTTATTGCCATTTATTAAAAAAAGTATTAATAATTTTAATTACATCTTAGAATTAAAAAATACTATATATCAAAATAATGAAAAAAATGTTGGCCTTAAAATATATTTGTTGTTTTCTCTCAATCCTAAGTAAATTCTCTGGAGATTTGGGGTCGAAAGCAATCACAAAATTTTGCAATATTTTAGTCGAATAGACAATTTTAGTGATTTATTCTATATTCCCTTATAAATCCTACTTAGTGTTTTTCTCAACATTCTGACTCATTGCATAGTTGCGATTTTCTCCTTCACTGTGATATAACCAAGTTTTGTCTCAAAAATAATATATATATATATATATATATATATATTTAAAAAGGCCGAAACTGTCACTGATGATGTGTCCCAACCGCATCTTCGTGATGTATTTATCAAAAAAATATATATATAAATCATAATTTTTAGTCTTTGACATCATATTGTAGAAATTAGTTGATCAGATTTATTTTTAATCTTTTAGGTCAGATAAACAAATCTTTGACTTTTGAACTCATACGAAACTTTATCTTTTTTTTTATGAATTTTACTAACCATTAAACCATTTTTTGGGGTGATGCAAATAAAACAAGTGCCTGAATGTTGGCAAACGAAATGCAAGGTCATTTCATGCCAACAACTATACTGAGCCCGAGGTACATTCGCTGCTCGGTACCGGTGACCTTGTGCCTTATCTAAATGTGTCTATATCATATTCTAATACACTTATGCATTCATTAATAGGAAAAACAATGAACTGTTAATAAAAGTTTTTATATGAATGGTGGCTCCCATTCATGTACGATTATCGGGTACTGTCATTTTGTCCCTTATCTTCGTTTATTCGAGGAGAGAGAGAAAGGCGACGGAGTGCCATTCGCTGTTGATGTTGTTTTAGGTGATCGTGGCTGCGTGACGGCCATGCACACTCATTGGCCCACATCGGTTCCACTACAGCTCAGAGAGGGATGAGACAGGTGGTTTCCATGGTTGCAACGGGCCGCCGGGTTCTTGATCCATCAAGTCTTGCCTTACCACCTACCCGACAGGCGTTTTACTCGGGTTATGTTACCCGTGTTTTGTAATCAGTGTTGTCCTTCACCTAGATGAGTTACTGCCCCGAGTTAACGAGCCTCATCTACGCGAGGCCGCTGTAAGTGAAGTGAAAGTGATTCTGCCTGAGATTTAAACTCGTATAATAATAATTGATAATTTCTTTTTCCTTTATTTGCTTTAAGTTTTACATTCAACCTTTTAATAAATTGCTGTATCTTAATATGATAGCGTTATTTACGGTTATACATAGTTTCCTGGAGCTAAATAATGCTTTTTTTTTACCTATCAACTTCTATGGGTTATTTAAGGTCAGTTAAGTTTTTTTATTGGCATTTTTCATGATTCAGATTTTCTGATATATATTTAGTTCTTTCAGATATTTAAGGATATTCGCTATTTCATTGTATCAAATAGACTTATCATATCATTAGCATTGAAGAGGTTCTTTCTGGGGTTGATGAGTGCTTTACATTTTATAAGGATGTGTATGAATGTGATAGGTGTTTGCCACGTTCTACATTTTGTTGTGATTCTTTGTTCAGTATAAAGCAACGTGTAAGATTGGTGTGTACAATGCGAAGGCGAGATGGGATAACTTGTTCTTTCCTGGATTTTGTAAGGGAAGGAGCGTGTTTATCTACTTTAGGTTTTATTTGAAATAGTTTGTTTTGAGTATTTTGAGTCTTCTTGCTATTTATTTTGAAGAAATTTATTTATTTTTGGTTTTAGAACTGTATATGGTATTTTGAGTTAATGTTTTAAGATCAGCATTTGTTTTTTAAGATTAAATCCTATATCAACACTAACAGTTATCCTGTTTGTCGTAGTGTTCTTTTAATCCCAATCTTTTGCTCTAAAATCTGACCAATCATAATTGAACTGTTTATTTACTACGAAAGTATTCACTGCATCAATGATGGGCTTTATTAAAGATTGTGTTGCTAAAATTAAATTCTCACAAATGGGCAACATCTACTCTTGGAGAAAATATAGTATGGGATTTGTTTGTCCATTATTTCTTTTCTTTCACCTCTAGGTATAGGTAATAGAATGAAAAATCTAGAGTGATACAGACCTTTTGGCCCATAGCCTATTGCAAAAAAAAAAAAGTTTTTACTTTATAAACACGCATGATGAGGTATGATGAATTATAAAAATATAAATCGGACTATTTTCCCTATGTACATTATTTTCTATCACACTTCCAAATCCTTGAAATGAGAATAATGAATTCTAAAAGTATTAATCGTAGATATGTTGTAATGAAAAAAATTAACAAATAATTATAAAGATTAACTGGAAAATTATTATCATACTTGTATGTCGAAAAATGTATGTATCAACCCGTTTCTCTCTCCCCTAATCTCTCTCTCTCTCTCTCTCTCTCTCTCTCTATCTATCTATCTATCTATCTATCTATCTATCTATCTATCACGGTGTGTTCATATATATCTATCTTGATAGAAACCTTCAGAATATTACGGGAACGCAAGTTTCATTTTGTTGGTAGAGATGCCACAGGGAAAGAGTGCTCAGTCGGTGTTCTTTTGTAAATTTTATAGATAAATACCCCCACCGCCAAAATCTACTCAGACATATTTCATTTCCTTTATCACTCCATGATTAATAAACAAAATTTTAATAAATACTTACCTATCCCTGATACTATAAATAAAATTCAATTTAAACCAAAAATAAGGCGATCTCACTAATGAAATAACCGAGGGCCTATCATGGTCTAAATAAAGCCTTGTCGTCGCTACTTTATTAATAAAAAAATGAAAGATCAATTTTTGCTAATGTTTGCTTTCTCCTCTTCAGTTTTATTCCTCAGCCTTACAGGAATTGGTCCTGGCTTAATGTTCATCCTGGGGGCATTTATCAACAAAATTCCCGTTAATTTTATTGGTAAGTTTTTTGTGTTTTACCACATATCCATTTGTTTCAGGTCAATTAATGCCGATAACTTTCATTTTTGATAAATGTTCTTTTGTCCACACATAGTCTTTTTTAAATAACATAATATGCACTGTTTAACCCATAGTTGGGGGCAATGTGGGGATTTATAACTTTACCAAGGGTATTAGTCCAAAGTGTGAATATAAACGGAATGACTGGAATTCTAAGTCCGGCTGCCTATCCCCTGTCCCAAGTGAACCTCCCCGGTAATTTTGGAAATCTATTTTCTTAAAAGAAGTAAAATTATGATCTACGATGGACATTCGAAAAATATTTTTTATTCCACCCGAATGGATCAAAGGGGATTGCAAATTGCATTGTTATGATGACTGAACTTATTCGTTCATGGTCGAAAGTTCCATCTCTTTGTTGCAGGTATTGCCGGCGTGAGACTCTAAGGAAGCAACTACTGCCCTGGACGTGTACCAGAAGCAGAGATGAGTCATTGAATTAGCCCATGCAGAAAAATTTAGCCAATCAACATTCACCGACACCTGTTGATAGTTTTCAAAGCCAATGCAGTGCATTTCTGAACAGATGGGTTCGTCAATTTCAGAGTGACGACAGAAATGTGAGTGACAAAGCCCTCACTTGTTTTTATGAAAATATGTTAGAACCCATTTGTTGGTATCTGGTGTAATCTCGATCCAAAACGCATTGGTTCTTAAAAGGCCAATTTTTCAAAATACTTTTATATCAGTGGATTTAAAATGTATATACCAAGAAAGAGAAAAATTGAGAGGTAAAAAAAAGATTAAGAGAGGGATAGAGAAAAATAGATAGATAGATGGATAGATAGAGAAAAGTGTGGCTCCTTGCAGTAATAGAACCAAGTAAACAACAGGACGTACTATGATTGGCTGAAAATCTTTGCACCTCGCACTTTCATTGGCCACCAGGCGCTTGCCAGGTAGCTTAAGGCATACAATTGGCGAGAGTGTTGTGGCGCTTGTTGAATTATACTCCCAAGTCTGTACATTAGTCAATTTTCACCTATGTTTTAGTCTCAATTCAACTATGTCTTCTCTTCCCCATGGTAGAGGAGGCTTTCAGGAATATATTGGTATGCATAACTCGTCTTTGGCCGAGGTGGCATTTGTCGACTTATTATTCTCAACGCCTAATATATTTATTTGCTTGTGTTTAACGGCATATCAACCATTTTAGTTCATTTAATGCCGAGATCAATCTTATTTTTGCTAAACATTATTTTTGGCCCAAACTTATTTTTTTGAATAACGCAATATGTTAGCTATTTAACCCATAGCTGGAGGGAATGTGGAGATTCAAACCTTTTCCCGAAAGCTATTAGTTCAAATATGAACGCAAATGGATCGAACTTGAGTACTATGATTCCGAAGTGCGACTGCCTATCTACTGGCCCAAGTCCAATTCCTCTCCCCACTCATATATTTGACAAATTTGAAATAAAAATCAATATCCTTTCAGAAAATGGTTTAACGCCTGAAGATCCCGACTGGGTTGGTGCTTGGTGGTTGGGTCTTTGTATCATCGGAGTTCTATCGGCCCTTATTACTTTGCCACTGTGTTGTTTCCATCGAAATATCTGGAAGAACCCTTCAAGATCTGAAAGACATCTTGGGAATTTTGACTCAGAAATTGAATCTTTCATCACGGTATCTTTGAATTCTGTCGAACGGACCTCTAACAGTTTAAAAAAAACTGTCACAGGTAATTCCATTTCGGTGGTGGGGGTATCGTCCTTAAAGATTTTTAAGGATTTGTTTGTTTGTTTGTTTGTTTGTTTTACGGCATATCAACCTTTTTAGGTCATTTAATGCCGAGGACAATCATTTTTGGTAAACCTTATTTTTGGTAAACGCGTAGTTTTTTTTTTGGTAACACAATTTGCACTATTTAACCCATTGCTGGAGGGTATTTGTCCAAATGTGAACGTGAACGGAATGACTGGGATTCGAACTCGTGTACTACGATTCCAAATTCCGATTTCCTATCCACTGCCCTTAAGGATTGGATTTCATAAATGAATAAGGATATTGTAGTTTGGAAAAGGATATATTTACTTGTTCGTGCACAAACCCAAGTTAGGCACAAAGCCAGTTTTATTTGCTCATTACGTTCCTGGGCCTTTTGTAATCAGTGTTGCCATTCCACTAGATGAGATACTCTCATTGAGTTGACGGGTCTCATCCACGCCTAGGTGAGTTACTCTCCCGAGTTAACGAGCCTCATCTGCCTGAAGCAGTTGTGGTTTGAACTCGTGTAATACTAATCCAGAGTCCAAGCTTTTATCACTGCCCCACCTTCGCTGTAGCTTTGAAAACGAGTCAATTAATCATTTAGCAATTCAAGAGGTCTTGGAGAAAGAAACCAATAAGATAAATACTCTTTAATTAATCGTTGTTGTTTGGATAAATGTATTTAATGATTTGTGTTATTGGTGTTTGTGATGGGCTTTGAATATTCATTTGTTTTTACTATTTCCTAGAAGTATTTCCCTCGCGCGTAAAAAAAACTATACATATGCACTAGAAGTATTGCCCAGTTTAAAAAAAAACTTTGAATAAATGATTTTCAATGAAACTCAATTCATAAAAAAAGGTGTAAATGTATATTTTAAATGTTAAGACAATTTCAGTTCAAATGCCAGCTTTTTATTTGAACGTTCGGCTTAAGATTTCTGTGAAATAATCGTTTTCGGCATTTGTTGACAATCACGATAAGGTAAATTATCAAAATTAAAAGAGATATCTAAATAAATGTTGTTTTTTTTTCGAATAAAAACCGATAAAAATGTTTTCCCCAGGTCTGAATTCCCTTTAGGTCAAATTTCAAGACTGTAGAAAAAGAATTGGCGGAGGAGTTTGGTAGGAAAAAATCGCCCGTGCACACACATTTTTCACTTTTATAGATATGCTAGCAGATAAACCCGGCGTTGCTTTAATCTTTGACCCTTTACCAGCTAAATTTCCACCCGAAAACTGATTAAAAAGCTTTCTCCATATCTGAATAACCTTTACGTTAAAAGTTTAGACCTAAAAGTAGTTTGTTTCTTCAACTTTGACCCCAATTGTGACTCCTTAGCAAAAGCCGATAAAAATGTTTTCCCCAGGTCCAATTGACATATATCTAAAATTTCAAGTGTTTAGGTCCCAAATTGGCAGAGTAGTTTGGTAGGAAGTGCAAAGGTTAAATCTTTGAATTTTGAGCCCTTACCGGGTAAATCTTCAGGACAAAACCAATTAAAAAGTTATCCCCATGTCTGAATACCCATAATGTTAAAACTCAAGTCTGTAGGCCGAAAACTGACGGAGAAGTTTGGTA
>JAYKTE010019561.1:0-15718 GCA_036873565.1 Xipholeptos notoides
TGGCTCTTCAGGACGGCTACGCAAACAACAACAAGCCTTGCCTTAGTCAGGATCGAACGCCGACCGAATTTTCGTCAATCACACGCCCTACCACTGAGCTAAGTCGGCAAGCTATATATGAAATGATTTAAGGGGAGAAACTAAACTGCTGCTACCTTTCACAATCCATTCTAAGAAATTCCAACAGAGATGAAATATAAATTAACGAGAACAACAAAATAGGGAATATATATATATATATATACATAATATATATATATATATATATATATATCAGAATTCATTTTCCATTATCTATCTATTGTATATATACCCTAAATGGAAAATAAATTCTGACAATATATTTAAAGCCCTAATGACGGTTTTTATTAACCGAAACGTTTAAGCACTGACTTAAAAATATAGTATTTTTATCGATAATTTGTTGTTTTCATTTATTTATATTTAGAAAATAGATAGATAGATAGATAGAGTGACGTAATAAATGGGTGCGGGATGGACGGTCCTGCCTGGACGACACATTTCGTTTAAGCTTTAGTTTTATTTGACGACGACTGTATATATTAAATATACAAGTCCTGTAATAAGACTGAAGACTAATAGCAGCATCAATCTAAAATTAGATCCTTCATTGTAGTTCCATGAAAATAAATATTTTGAGAGCTTTCTGGAAGTTTGAGGGTTAACGGATGACCAAAGACCGGGGTTTGCAAATCTTAAGATCGCCCCGGGCGACAAAAACAGTTGCTAAGTCATTGGATAGATAGATAGATAGATAGATAGATAGATAGATAAGGCGTGATTATGGGGTATTTGGTTATTTTGGTCGGTGGTTATATATCAATTTTGGCTCTGGCCAATTCCCCATACACATGTATAAAATAAGAAGCACAACAAAATACAAGACAACGGCAATTAAAGTTTAAATATAAACCTTATAAAAATATCAATTTTGGTGTGTTTGTAATAATGTAGAAATGTTCACAATATTGGAGAATATTAAAAGAGAGAAGTTGAGAAGGAAATAATGTCCGTAGAAGTTCTTATACAAAATGTACAAAAGTAGTAGTTCTTCGAGAAAGTTCTTACAACGGAAGAAAGAGTTTACCAGTGAGAGAGAAAGAAAGGGTATAATGTTTTTTGCTAGCAAAAGGAGAGAAAGAAAAAGAGTGTTCATTGAAGCATTGTATTTTACCGTGTTGGCTGCTACTGCTGATGGCCAACACAAAGCTAAGGCGTGGCGGCATCACAGAGCGTTCGCTCCGTTCTGTCCTGGTGTCTCTCTGAAAAAATGTAAAAAGGGAGAATGTTCTTGTTGTCCTGACTTATATATGGGTAGGTTGGCTCAGGCTTGTAATTCCTTTCTTGAGTTCTGATTGGTTGATCAATCAATGTCTACAACTACGTCCGTGCGTACCATTTTTGCTTGATGCAATTTCTATCTTGGATTTCGTTTGACCGGAAGGTGAGGAGACCAAATGTGCAAGGGAAGAATTTTGGCATTGCGTCTAGAGTGGTTGAGGTGATGACATCCGGTTTGAGCTGTATATAGCCTTACACGATACAAGAGTATTACGGGCTCTTGCATGCAAAATGCAATGGACCCCTTTCCCCAAATTTTTACAGTTAAATGTCACATATAGAGTGATTTCTTGTCCAAATTTTCAAGGATTCCAAAAAACTATATAACTATAAAACTGTATAACTGTCTTCACCAGTCAACATCACCACCAATGAGGGAAGGATTAGTATATACCATATGGGAAAAAAAGACAAAGTTAGATCATTATTCTACACTTCTTGTTATTATTATTATAATAAAAATTATTATTATTAGTAGTAGTAGTAGTAGTAGTAACAGCAGCAGTAGAAGTATTAGTAGTATTTGAGTTAGTGTCAATATTCATACCTTCTTCTTCTTCCTCGTGTGCAGGTGCTGGTCAATAGACAATGGTAAGTGTATCCGAATATTTCGTGGTCATCGTGACACAGTGGTTGTTTTACTGCTCCTGCACCGAACTTTGGCTTCTGGATCTAAAGATGGATCCTGTAAAGGTGAATTAAATAACGTCCTTTATTTCTTTTTTCTTTTTATTTATGAGAGTCATTCCCAAGGTAATGCTACCTGTTTAAAAATAAATCCTTTTAAGTTGATGAACTACAAGAACCAGAGTGGTACCATTAAAACAGTTAACCTCTTGTGCTCCATAATTCATTTTTCTTCATAGTTGCCACTATTCTCAATGTACTTTTGCCAGCGATGAACGAGGCGGACCCTTTTTGCATCTGGGGTGCACTTTGTTACTCATATCGCTGTCACCACTCTGAAATCAACAAACCCATCTCTTAACTGTGCTTACATCAACTGCATCGGCTTTGTAAACGTCCAATAGGCACTTTTTTCTGCATGGAAGAATTAAATGACGCATCTCTGCTTCTGATAAAGGGTGATGACAAGGGTTTCTTTTTTAGAATTCCACACCGTCAATATCTGCAACAGAGAGATGAAACTTCCAGGTCATGAATGCATAAGTTCAGTCATCATAACAATGCAACATCGCGGCCCTCTCGCAGAATGTACCTTGCGGCCCCACTACCCACAAAACGCAACTTGTGCCTCCTAACCTACTGAAGGCTTCTATCAAAGATTAGAGAGAGAAATGAGGGAGGGACAAGCTGATAGATATTCATTTCAACATACAAATATGATAATAATTTTCCAGTTAATCCTTGTTAACTTTTTTCATTAAATAAATTGGCAAATCCAAGCAACCTGACGGCTGCTAGGGAACATGTGGCCCCCACGCAATTGCGAGGTCTATGGGGCCTTAAGTACGGCCCTGTTTATTGCTAAAAATAAATGTCTTATTTTAATTTATATATATATATATAAATATAAATATATATTTCTTGCTTTTTGGTTCACCGGTGCCATTGATTTAGTCCTGATAAGAGATGGCCGAAAAAGCTTTAGGTTCAAATAATTTTTTCCTGTTTTATACAATTATGAAGTTTTGTACCTGTAAACATTTCTTCATTACTTTTTCTCCTTCCATCATTTAGTTTGGGATTTAGAAAGTGGGAAATGTCTTTGGACATTTCGTCACAACAAGCCTGTCCACGCTGTTGCCATGTCATCTAAGATTGTTTTAACTGGATGCGATGGCGGTAAAGTTCATGTATGGCATAAGGACACGGGGCAGCTCATAAAAGTAAGTAATCGAGACATTTATCTCTTGAGTAAAACCAACATTTTTGTGTGTGTGTTTACTTTTTAGGTAATTTAATGCCGAGAAGAATCATTTTTGCGAAACTTTTTTTGTACACGGGTGGTTTTTTAATAACACAATA
This sequence comes from Xipholeptos notoides, assembly GCA_036873565.1. Classification (NCBI taxonomy): domain Eukaryota; kingdom Metazoa; phylum Mollusca; class Cephalopoda; family Idiosepiidae; genus Xipholeptos; species Xipholeptos notoides. The sequence goes on from JAYKTE010019561.1 coordinate 3,352, forward strand.
TTCACTATTTAATCCATATCAACCTTTTAGGTCATTTAATGTCAAGAATAATCGTTTTTGAGAAACGTTCTTTTTTTGTCTACACATAGTTTTTTGAATAACACAATGTGCGCTATTTTATCCATAGCCGGAGGAAATGTGGGGATTCATACTTTTATACTTTTCCCCCAATGATATTAGTCCAAATGTGATGTGGACGTAAGCGGAGCAACTAGGATTTGAACTCGCGTATTACGATTCCAAAGTTTGACTGCCTATCCAATGGCCCGAGTGGGCTTTCCCCAACATTTTGTTTTTTTGCTTGTTTTTCAACCAAAGAATAATCAGGTTTTAAAAAATGATTTAAACAAAAAAAAAAGCAAACCAGTTCGGTGTTTTGGAAGAGTCCATAGTCTGAATATGAATGAGTTCCCACAACATTTATGAAAAAATATTTTAGGCCACTGTCCTTATTTTAATATTTAATAAAAGAAATGTTAAGATTACTAATTTTGAATGGTGCCGGTTAAAAAGACCCACGGAAAAATGGTCAATTTTCACTCAGTAGAAAAAATGGCCCAGTTTTTGATAACTGATTTTAAGACCGATTTTTTTAGGGGGGGGCAGCTTAAAGGGTGTAAGCATATGTTAACATAAAACTGACAATATTTGGGGAGTCTAGTGGGGGGGGGGAGATATACACCTGAGTTAAAACGATTTTTCCATGGGCCAGCAGCTTTAATACGTGTTTAGGGGCATAACTGACGACAAGAATTATTGGGCATAGCTATTTTGTCACGTCAAAGTTAAAAAGGAACAACTCTTATTAAACAAGAGTTAGCTACCTTGTACTACAACAGTGGTCGTTATGTCCTTGCCAGGGGGTATCGATATTTGCTTGGTATCGGTTAAGTTTGGATTGTTGATTGTAGAACGAGGCTAATAACGTCTTTGCTTCTCACACTGTGCATTCTGACTATAGAGTTATTCTAAGGGTCGTAACTCTAGTGCTGATGGAGTTGTCTCCCCTTTATTGTTGGTAATTAAAAGTTTTGATAAAATCGCAAAATAGTCAAGTAACGACAAAAATATTCTTTAATAAAAGCATATTGTCACAGCCCTAGTAATAACTCGAGAATCAAAAGAAAAGGTAAAATCGCAAAATTGTCTAGTAGTGACAAGAATATTCTTTGATAAAAGCATATTGTCACAACCCTAAATAAAAGAAATGATAAAATCACAGATAGTCAAGTAACGAGAAGAATATTCTTTAATAAAAGCATGTTGTCACAGCCTTATATATTACAATGGCAATTTTTTTTCAATTTTGAAATATATGCAACTCTTTTTTATAATTATTTTATTATCATTTCAGAAACTCACAGGTCACACAGAACCTATAACCTCCATCAAATTAGATCGTTGGCATATAGTCACTGGTAGTAAAGATAACTATGCCATGGTTTGGAGTGCAGTTGGAGATCATTCTCGGTGCCTGAGGGCTCTTAAACATCCAAAGTAAGTAAAGTACTTGAATCAAACACAACAATGTGAGAATTTTCTTTTGAAACATTTTGGTGAGTTTCGTTATTTCAGTCCTAAACAGATCGGGTTTGGGTGCCCAATCTTTTTTCCTCAACCACCAATTTTATTCAAGTTCAATTCATATCCGCCACCAGGTGTGGACTGGGAGTGTTATGAGCTCTAGGCAGAAAATACAATGGGCCCCCTCTCCCCATTTTTACAGTTAAATGCCATATGTAGAAGCTGTGCAGCAGGTGATCTATGCATATTGGCTTAACTATGCCCGGTAGCCAGCTACGTCCATTAGACACACATTATGATGTGCAGGTAAACCGGAGTGACTGAAGTCAGAATGCATGTATTAGAGAATATAACAAGGATATCTTTGGGCCCCTTTACAGTGCTGGGCTCTCAGATATGATCCGATTGACCGATCGCTCAATCCACCCATGTCCGCCACATAAATGAAATACTTTAAAATTTTAAATGAATTTATAGATAATTTGGATACACTTTTAGCAGTTATAACATAAAGTAATTGTATTACAATTATATGCAGCACTTGTAAAGGAAAGGTGTTTAATTAAAAGCAATATTAAAAATTAAAATAAACTTTATTCACTTTGGCAGCTATAACAGATGGTAATTGTATTATAATTATTTGCAGTATTAGTAAAAGAAAGGTTTATATATATATATATATATATCCATCCATCTATAATAGAAGACTTCAATAAGGCTTTTTTGTGGAGGGGGGTGCAAGTTGCATTTTGTAGGTAGAGGGGCCACAAGGTGCATTCTGCGGGGGAAGGGCGTTGCAATGCTGCTAAGCACAGCACTCACTGGCTACTTCCATTTAGATAATTCTGAGAGGAGGACTGCAATAGTTGGCCCTTGAAGGCTTTGCAGCTAAGTAAGCCATGTTGCTACTGTTAAAAACAATGGCCTGTAAAAGTTGCGGGTGTAATGTTTTGAAAAAAATTGTGTGAAAAATCAGAAATTTTTCTGTAAATTTTCCCCCAAACAAAATTTGGTTGAATTAACTCATTCATCATTTCAATTTTAATCCGCAAATTGGATGCTGAAATCTTCGTTAGCTTTGTTCCAAAATCTAACCAATTGCAATTCAGTTGACAACTACAACAACCATGATGATGATCTTTTTTCAATTGCAGAGAAGTCTGTTGTGTACAGCTTGCTTATGTCCGTGTCATAACAGGATCAAATGATGGAAGAATCAGGATTTGGAATCTTGTAACGGGACAATGTTGTCGAATTATGCGAGGAAACAGCTACAGTGATCCCATACTTCATCTGATCCCTATTGGAAACAGGTAGAAAAAAAATTAGATTCAATTCCATAATAACATTGAATGGGGAAATTTTCTTTGTTTTATCTATGATATTTTATATCAATATATTCCAGAGTAGTGTTAAGAAGCTAATTATATAATAATTGGAAAACATGTGTGTTCGTTCATTTGTTCGTTCTTTTGTGTGTCACACTTATATTAAAAGCAACGACCTTACCTACCTTTAACTTTAACCCTTTAACTTTAACTCTTCAACTTTTGAAAGTCATTAAAAACAATCCCTTTACAAAAATTTTTAAAACAGTTTATGGTTTCAAATTGGCTATTTTATTTTATAATTAAAAAAATGAGTCATGTTGAGAAGAGGCAGTAAGTTGTTTTTAATTATGATGAAAACTCTAAAAAAATTTCTAAGCAATTAATTTGCAGTTTTGAACTATTTCTCATGATTTATTTAAATTTAAGAATGTTAAATTTACTTTCTGATATTTCAACTACTGTGGAATTTTTACAGGTTCAGCTAGTTATTCATTATTAATTGAAGGAATTCGAAAATTAAATATGGCTGATTGTAAGCACATTTCATTTAAATCATTCTATTAATGAATTTAAAACTAATGAAAACTGAAGTCTCCAAAATTTTAAATGTAAGGGCCACATTATATATTTCCAACATCTATGTGGGCCAAAGGAATAAAAAATGAAAAAATAAAAACAAATCAGTGCCAGTAATTTAATTTCCTCAGATATTAGAGCAGGGGTCTTCAAACTTTTCAATGTAAGGGCCACATTATATATTTCCAACATTTATGCGGGCCAATGGAATAAAAAATGAAAAAAAAAATGAAAAAAAACCCCAAATCAGTGCCAGCAATTAAATTTCCTCAAATACTAGAGTTTAAGCATGGAAAAATTAAAATCTTGTTGGAAAAAATCAGAGTAAACTAAATAAATTCCTGCATTTAGTTTTATGCAACCAAATTAGTGTGACGAATGATACTGTTGTTTTAACTTCAAAATTTCATTAAAATCACATTCCATATTAGTTAAGCCAATCATTTAGCGGGTCTGATGAAATTATGTGGAGGGCCAGATTTGGCCCATGGGCCATAGTTGGGAGAGCCCTGAATTAAGCAAGTTTGTAAACAAAATCAATTTTCTGAATATTACTGAATTATTTTTCTGTCTCTTTCTTACTTTAATATTTTGATTGTTTTTCAGAATCCTGGTGAATACACACACTAATTTACTTGTTTTGCAGTTTGAGGAGATTGAATGGAATTATGACTTAGAAAATGATAGTTTACCTCCCTTGGTTAAGTTTGGATCTTATTCAGATGTTCCAATTCAGAAAAAGACTTATTCCTACATCAGGGCCAAACGAATGGAAAAAGTTGGTGCTTCAAATACAAAAGTTATTCAACCAAACAATTTTAAGGAGGAGTATAATTATTCAATATCAAATTTTGGAGATAAGGACCATAAGTTTCAGAATGTTTGTCAGCAAATCCATCAACTTGACCACAGTGCAAGACTATTAAGTGCCAAGAGTCTGGCCAAAGCCAGGTTCATTCAACAGTTTGGAATCCTCTACAATAACCAGAAAAATTTTGGTTTAACAAGAGGTTTAAACAAAAGTTCTCTTTTTGGTCCCACTGTTGAGAGTTCAAAGGCTGACCAACTAAGACCCATGTCTTCCACAAAAGTAACACATCCAACAGATGATGAAAGGTTGAAGGAGGAAGATTCCAAAATGGCTGCTGATATTAGCTGTGGTGCATCGTGTGAAGATCCCAAGCCCCGTTTAGAACGACGATCATCTTGGGCATTCGACAGACCAAAGGAGGTAAAAGATAAAGAGACATCTTTGTCCGAAATAAAGATTTTACTTCGATCCCAAATTCGTTCCAAGGGGGAAATGAAGGTTCCAGCTTTTATTCAGGAAACAATAAAGGCATATCACGGAAAGTATAGTAGTTCAAACAAAAATGAAATATTTGACGAGAACAGACGGCCCCTCTCCTCCCCGGGAAAAATCGACACCAGGACCAAAATTTGGTTTGGTAATTTGCAGTTAGCACAGTTAAAAGTTTTAGAACCAAAAGATGAGCAAAATTCCACTCCAAAAATTCTTAATGATAATAATAATAATAATACAAAAAATATCAGTTATACAGATGATGTGAATAATAGTGCTCAATTCAAGTTTCAAAAAACACAAGAATCAACAACAAAATGTTTTGATTGTGTCAATCTAACAGAAATGCAACAGAATGTCCGTCTTTCAAAGTCTAAACTCCCACGGGGATTAACATTTCATAGTATGTCAACAATCAGAAAAAACAGTGCAGATAGTGAGTTAAAGACCCTCCAGAATCGTCCCCATACAACTGTCGAGCGATGCCCAAATAGAAGTGAATTTACAACAAAGCGAATTTCATCCTCAGCTCCTAATATAAGGGAGCCACTAAAGCTGGTTCAATTTTGCGACTACAGGCAAAAAGTGGACAAATTTCGCACAGAGAGGAAAGCAAAACGGTTGAAAGAGTTCAAAGAAACCCCTCACTGCAGGGTGACCCCTTTGAATGACCCCATGAGGAACCATGTCAAATTCTATCTAAGAACACAAACTGAAGAAGAAAAGATCATTGAGCAAATGCGAGAAACAGAAAAGAGATTGCGAGAATGCAACACAACAGAAAGTTTGGATACAGTTTTATAAAAAAAAAAATTAATAAATAAATTCAAAATTTTAAAAAAGTGTCAATCAAAAGAACAAATATCCCAAAATTGTATCCATAAACATATATACATACATATATATATATATATATATATATAGTGAGATGAAACAAGTCTTTGGACAAAATAAAAATGTTTATTTTTCAGCAATTTGATACAAATAATATCAAACAAAATAATAAAATAAAAACTTTCACATTACTAAAATACATAGAAATACATCTATTTTAGGAAATGTTTAATAACTGTTTATTTTCTTTAAAGAATTTAGTTTCTTTCATTTCTAAGTATTTTAGTGATGTGAAAGTTTTATTTTATTATTTTGTTTGATATTATTTGTATCAAATTGATGAAAAATAAACATTTTTGTTTTGTCCAAAGACTTGTTTCCCTTCACTGTATATTTTGGCAGCAAGACATTTTTTAGAGAAGTTTCATTGAACATTAGTGATATGTAAAGTCAGTGTTCATTTAGAAAAATCCTTTCTATTATTCAGATATTTCATCTAATAATCCTTTGGGAATTTTTTTATGTATTCCACCAGTCCGAAAGCGCTCAGGATATCCACTAGCACGCGGAATACATAAAAAATTCCCAATGGATATTAGACAAAATATCCGAAAAATAGAAAGGATTTTTCTAAAAGAACGCCAACTTTACATGTCGCTTACATATATGTATATATATATTTTATTTATAAATCATGATTTCCTTAAAAAGTGCAGAAAGTTTATTGTGATCAAACATCTTAGTTCAAATGCTTGAAATGTTAGGATATCTTGTCAGTGTTTGTATATTTATAACAAATTCTTATTCAAAAGATGAAACTTTCATTGGTTAATAATAAAATTAAGGATGGCTGTACAGAAAGAAAAAATTGTTTGTTACCTGTTTTATGGCATATCAACCTTTCTTAGGTAATCTAATGCTGAGAATAATCATTTTTGGTAAACGTTATTTTTTGTTCACTCTTAATTTTTTGATTGAAACAATATGAACTATTTAACCAATAGCTGGAAGAAATTTGGGGATTCATACGTTTCCCAAGGGTATTAGTTGAAAAGAAAGGAATAATGAACATTATTACTTGGAATGAATATGAAAAGTGAATGTTCATTATGAAACAGCCAAGGAAATTGTTTTAATCATGTATGATAAAAATATCTAATTTTTAAAACGAAGTATTGTCTGGCATTGCTCAGGGGTTGCTTTGATGCTTTTTTTGTGTTCATTTTGATCATTATTTTTTTTAATCCCAATTTTGTTTTTCTTTCTAAATAAAATTGGCGTAATTTTTTGAAAGCTGAAAATTATTTTTGTAAACTGCGGTCATATTGACAACCCAATGACCAACATAGCCGTCACACAGCTACGGGCCTGCAACAATCCAATTTTCAGAGTTTTTCCATTAGTAGCTGTTTTTCTAACTGAAAACCAAATTTAATTTGTTCCACAGGCCCGAATGCCTCATATATAAAATTTCAAGTCTCTAGACCCAAAATTAGCAGAGTATTTTGGTAGGGAGCATTCCTCAGACAGACACACACACAAAGTCATATATTTCTGCATAGATAAGATAAGATTATTGATTACCAAATTCATTATTTTGAAGGAAGGATGCTTTTGAGAGAATTCATTCATTATTCCCAAAAGTTTATTGACTTTAGACCATGCACATGGGCACATAACCTTCGGATCAATGTCTAGACAAAGGCTCAACTGACTCTAGCGTAGTGAATGGCCAGGGAACCGGAAGATGGCGATCTATGCCCAGTCAGGATGAAGCCAGAGAAAACTCTGGTGGAAGGTCGAAGCACCTCTGACATGCAAATTGATTCTCAGAACCGAGGGGGCAAAAGACGAATCGAAACATCTAGTAGCTGGCTCACTCCAAAGTTTTCCTCAGGATTGCTTGTTGCCTAGGAGCTCCGTCTGGTAAAGTGAATAAATGGAGGCTCCCCGGAGCATCCTACTACATTGACCTACTTTCGAACTATGAACGGACAGAACAGGATAAATCTCCCCAACGGAGCCGTCCCACAAATGCAAGTGCCGAGTGGGCCACTCTTGGTAAGCAGAAAAGGCGCTGTGCATGAATATGACCAAATTAAATATATTAAATATACAATATATCCAAAATAGATGTTATTAAATACAATATAACAAAATTAAATATATTATTAAATACAATACAACCAAAAATCAAATATATAAATATATTCAAGCAACCAAATTAGATATGTATTTTTATTTTATGATAGATATTTATATTTTATTGCCTTTTGTCTTCCCTCTCGTCTGCTCTGATTTTTTTTAATAAAGTGGAGACAACTTTAAAATTGAGTTGTTTCCCTTGAATCAATATTTATAAAACAATGAATAAATAGGTATTAGGGCTGACATCTCTCTAAATTTTTCATTCTGTGACCTACATTTAGGGTGGAAGAATAAAAATAGGCAAATATTAATACTTTCCTGAACCTCATACTATTTTTCCCAAGCGCATATATTGCATATTTGTGAGAATTTGATAATAGCAATACAATCTTTAATAAAACCATCATTGATACAGTGAATATCGTCGCAGTATATAAAGAGCCGAATAGTAGTTGGTCAGATTTTGAGAAAAAGCTATCAAAACTTTCAGCATCCAATTTGTGGATTAAGATACTTGTCGTAATCAGCCCCCCCCCCCGATCCGTGGCGCAGTGGCGAACGCACAATGAGTAAAGGCGTTGAGTATCTACTACTCAGCTGAAGGCGAAGGTTTCAATCCCACCCAAGGGCAGTCACCAAGATTTCAAGAATTCAACATTCAGCCTGGTCATGGTTAACAGAATGAGAGCAGTCAGGCTTACAGGCTACCCAGGTAGTTTGAATAAAGGGTTAAGTTCAAAATTCTGTGAATCCTGAAAGAACAAAAAAAAAGAAAAAAAAAAAAATTATTTTGGGGGTCTCTAGCACACACCCCCATAAGGCATGTTAACAGCGGATCGGCTTTACATCTCTAAATTCAAAATAAATTTTTTAATCGTTTTAAGTCAGGAGGGAGTCTTTATCCCCCCCCCCACTAGACCCCGGAATTATTGAGGGTGGTGGGTGACTCATTAGACCCTTCTGCCAGCAGTGTGCACGAAAATCGATATTTTTAGACCATTCACATTTAAACGTTTATAAAAAAAATAATTTAAAGTGAAAATTACTACTTTATAACCGCTTTAATCGATTTAAGTAATTAGTTATCAAAAAATGGGCAAATCTTCCTACCGAGTGAAAATGGGCCAATAATTCCCCCTAATAAGTTTTTTTTTCATTTGTTTTTTTTTTTTCAATTTTTTTCTGCAGAATATTATAGATTGGACACTAATTTACAAGCTTATCCGAAAAATTTGGGAAAAAACCATTAATTAAAGTTTTTAGGGTATGCTCACTTTTGCATACAACGGACAAAAACACTAATCGATCCCCCATATCGAAAACAGTAGCACTATAAAGAATTATATTGAAAACACTATAAAGAATTAATGCCCTTAGATTAACGAAGAAAGATAATGCCCCTAGGGTAGGAAGAAGTAGGGGTATTGGGGTTGATTTTCAAAATTTGTTGGATGTGAATGAAAAATTATTATTTTCTTATTTAAAACTTCTAAAACATGTATGAAAATTTGTGAGAAATTAACTTTTTAAGAGAATTATTAATATTTTTACTGACAAAGAAAGAGACTTTTTTGGTGGTGGGGGGGAAAGATTTGTTCTCGTGTTTTCGTTTTCGTGTTTTCAATGTGGGGGATTAATATTTACTACAACTACAGCGTTGTCGTTGTTGTGAGCACAGAACCACTAAAAAAATTTAAATAATGACTTTTTTCCAATTCTTTAGATAATCCGGCAGATTAGTGTCCATCCATGTCCAATTAATAATATTCCGGAGAAAAAATGGAAAAAAAAACGAAATGAAAAAAATTCTTAAGGGCTGTTGTGTGGGACGGGACAAGTCGACCGAGATAGTGAAATTTACAAATAACTAGGTTTCATTTTGAGATTCTTTGACGGTTTCTTCCCACAAGTATTAAGAATGGGAATGGCTAGAAATAGTTTTCACTGTTTTTTTTATTATTATTAATTTGCAAACAATCTTTACGTGCACAAATCATCACTTGAGGCAAGATGAATTTTCAATTAAACAAGAAGAAAAATCAGGAACATTATTTTCTGAATTGAGGTTCTTTCATAAACTTCCATTAAATTGTTTCTATGATGAGATGGTAGTTTTTATGAGCTTGAATTGATTAATGAATAGAAACTTTAGTTACATTTCTATTATATTTGCCTCTAGGAATTAAGTGATGTCAATAAAGAAAGATCCCTTTAGCCATAGACTGTTTCCATGGCAGTGTATTTAAATTTCAATCCCAGTATTAAAATGTATTCTTTTTAATTCAGTTTTATGCAAGAGAAATACAATGAAAATAGCAAAAAGCACGCAACTTGTAAGAATTCACATATCTACGAAATCATTTTCCTAATCACAAGCACAAGCATTAAATTCATAACTTAGTATTTTTCTGTCTGAAGACCTACTCTCAGTAGTAGTAGTGTCCGCCCCTGGACAGATAAACAGAGGCAAGGCAAGGCATACAATAAAACCCATCTATATTTTATTATAGGAAGAATATTTTCTGCCATATATCTAGAAAATAGTGATACAGTGTAACCAAGATATAAGAGACTTGTCGGGACCGGAGAAGTCTCTAATATCCGGGTTTCTCTTATATCCGTTTTTAATATTTATATAGATTAAACACAGGCTCTAATTTGGGATCAGAGAAAATCTCTCTTATATCCGAGTCTCTCTTATATCCGGGTTACACTATAATATCAAATTTTTGGACATGTATCAAGAAAATGATATCAATTTTAAGTTTTTTAAAAAAGAGTATCAAATTTTCTATGATTCACAAAGAAAATAATAGTAACATGAATTTCTTTTGCAATCTGCATTGTACATTCATTAGTATGTGTGTTCGTTAATTTGTTCTTTTGTGTGTCACACATATCAAAAGCAACGAACTTACCTCTCTTTAAAGTAACTCTTTCATTCTTAAACTAAATTTCCAAAAATTTTCAAAAAAAAACTATTTATGGTTTCAAATTGGTTATTTTCTTTTATGATTAAAAAAAAGTCATGCTGAGAGGAGGCAATAAGTTTGTTTTTTTTTAATTTAAAAAATATGGGCAAGTGAATTGGCATCTGCTCCTTTATAATTTATATTAAAAAATTATTCAGAAAAACAAAACAATGTGTTGTGTTGAATTTTCTAAGGATTTGTTTAAATTTAAGAATGTTAAATTTCCTTTTTGATATTTTAACTACCATTGAATTTCCACCGGGTCTGCTAGTGATAATGATAACAATATCAGATTTTGTCTTTTGTATAGAGAATATCAATATGAAATAGAAAATGTTACATAAGATATTAAACTAAATAATTATAGTAATACTAATTATACCGTCATCAGATAAGTATCTGTTCATACTAGAGAAATAATTTAGTTAATGCAATTTGTGATTTTATTTTCTATCTAGTAAATCAATTATACACTTATATAGCATCGATGGTTCAGTGGTAAAATGCTCGCCTGCCACGCGGGTGGCCCGGGTTCTGTTCCAGGTCGATGCAATTATATTTTGGGCAGCGAGGCTGGAGCAGTGGGAAAAGCTTGGTCTTTGGATACGTAGTACACGAGTTCAAATCCCAGTGAAAGCCATTGCATATAAAAGAAACTGTTCAGCTGATTTTGATTTTGATTTTAGTTTATTTTATTTCTATCTGGTTTATTATACAGTGCTTTTTTCTTTTCTTTTCTTGTTTGGTTATATTTCACATACACGCACGCACACACACACACACACACACACACACACACACAAAGCGAGGTTGGAGCAGTGGGAAAAGCTTGGTCTTTGGAGACGTAGTACACGAGTTCAAATCCCAGTGAAAGCCATTGCATTCCCTTTCAACTGTCTCGGGCAGATGAGGCTCGTTAACTCGGGAGAGTAACTCATCTAGGTTAACACTGAAGGGTAACACTGACTACAAATTCCCAGGGATGAGCCCATAAATAATGGCCATGTGCCGAACTTATGATTTCATCTTTTTATTTGTATTCTATTTTCATCGTGTATTATATTTATTTTATTTTGTGTTAAAATGTAAATCTTTTGACGATCTATTCATTTCAGAAAATGTAGCTCTGCTTAGAAGGTCGCAAGTGGCAGTCGAAACAAATGTATTACTGTCTCCTGATAAATTTGGAAATTTCTTCACTGCATTAATTTTATACACATACATACATACATGCACAACAAGAAGTAAGAATAAAAAACTATCATTCATGATAAATAATAAATAAATAAATAAAACTGAATTGTAATTGGTCGGATTCGGGGAAAACGCTGCCAAGCATTTCAGCATCCAATTTGTGAATTAAGATTGGAATAACAAATTAAATAACGCAATCTGACTTCGCCAGCGAAAGATTACAGAAAAAAAAATCTTATGATTCATCCACGAGTTTTTTCGCGAAAATTTCACCCATAGCCATTGCTAGCATATTTTTTTTTCTTTTTTCAGTGATGACAGTTTATACTTCATCTTTTTAATTCTAAATCTATTAGAGACTAGCAGATTCACCCGGCGTCGCTCGGGCGGGCGTTGCTCTAATGATCCTTTTGTTTGTTTGTTTGTTTTTTACGGCATATCAACCATTTTAGGTCATTTAATGCCGAGAACAATCATTTTTGGTA
>JAYKTE010019672.1:0-15703 GCA_036873565.1 Xipholeptos notoides
GTTAACTCGGGAGAGTAACTCATCTAGGTGAAGGGTAACACTGATTACAAAAGCCCAGGGATGAGCACATAAAAAACTGGCCTTGTGCCGAACTTGGGTTGGTGCTCGACCAAGTAAATATATATAAAATATTTCTTTAATCTGCAGTATTTGAGATGAGGCTGGATAATTAGTATCATTGAGATCATCCAGATTTTTAAGTAAAATGAATTTAGAAAGAGTGCTTAAAAAATTTGTGTTAAGATAAACTCCAATCATTAAGAGTAAAATAATTCCTTTTTTTTTTCCCTTTTTCTTCCCTTTTTTTTCTCTTTTTTTCCTCTTTTTTTTCTTTTTTTCTTCTTTTTTTCTTCTTTTTTCTTCTTTTTTTTCCTTTTTTTTTTCTTTATCAAAATCCTGGTCTGAATGAATTTGATGGTCCTACATATTTTTATTTATTTGATTTTTTTTTATATGTGCAATCCAAATAAGCAGCCATCATAGGTCAAGCACTGGTTTGTTTACAGAGAAAACACAAGGTTTTGTGATGTTAAAGTTTGGAGGGGATAGAGACAAGGGATACCGTCAGTCAGTTGAAAAGGGTTTGTGGTAAAAAACAAAATGATTGAGGTCGTACATAAAATCATCACAATCTATAGACAAACAGCTCAATAAATGAGATGAGTTTGATGTCATGCCTGAAGGACAAGACTCCTACCCACCTTTTCCTTTTGTTTGCTCTATTTTTTCCCTATTCTATTTAAAAGATTTTGTTACTTATTTTTGATTTTTGTATTGTTTGTTCCTATCTTTCAGTTCTTTTATTTTATTTTTTTTCAATTTAAGTTTTTCTTTGTCTAATGTTTTCCCTATTTGATATATTTTTCTTTTTTTAATTTTTTTTCTAAAATTCATTTTATTTTTGTAACTTTTTTTTTTCATTCTTTTTTTTTTTCATTCTTGGATTTTTCAAATTTTTTCAACTTTAAAAAAAAAAAAAAAAATCTTTTTTCCTTTTTTTTTTATTTCTTATCCTCTTTTCCCTTTTTTTTAAAATTATTTTCTTTTTTCTTTATTTTTGTATTTTTGTAGATAACTTTTCTTTTTTTTTTCTCTTCTCTCTTTTTCTCTCTCATTCTTTACCTTCCTTCTTGGGTGACAGGACATGACAAGTTCTAGACAAACCCAACACTATCCCTAAAATTGGATCACCCCAGAAAGGAATAAATGTACTTGTCACTTGGCACTGGAAATACTAAACAATAAACATACTACTTGGCAAATAATTTGAAGGAAATCTCTGAAATAACAACAAAGATTTTCCTTTCTTTTTTATTCTCTTATTCCATTTCTTTCTTTTTCCTTTCTTTTTCCCCCCTTTTCTTTTCTTTTTTTCCTTTTCTTTTTCGCCCCTTTTCTTTTCATTTTTCTCTTGTTCCCTTTCTCTTTTTTTTCTTCATTTTGCTTTTTCTTCCTTGCATTTTCTTCCTTTCTTTTATTTTTCCTTATTTTCTTTTTCTTTTTCTCTCTTTTTTTCAAAAATCCGTTTTTCTCTTTTTTTTCATCTTTTTAACTTTTCTTTTTTTTTTTTCATCTTTTTAACTTTTCTTTTTTTTTTCATCTTTTTATCTTTTCTCTCTTTTTTCTTTTTCCATCTTCTCTCTTTTTTCTTTTTCCATCTTCTCTCTTTTTTCTTTTTCCATCTTCTCTCTTCTCTCTTTTTTCTTTTTCCATCTTCTCTCTTTTTTCTTTTTTCATCTTTTCTCTCTTTTTTCTTCATCTTCTTTCATCTTTTTCCTCTTGTTTCATCTTTTTCTTCTTTCATCTTTTCGAACTAGTTATTATACAACAGCTTGAAAGTTGTCTAAATAGACTAGATTATAAAAAATTGAAATAAAGGTTTTAGATTAATAGTCCAGTTAAATATTTTCCTATTGTGGAATGAATATTTATGATAGAAGAATTTTAATAATTGTTTAAAATCTGCTTATTTGGGTGTTCCAAAAAGTAAAACCTCACCAAATAATATAATATTTAAAAGACAAAGCTGTCCAAACTTCTTTAAACCAAATAAACAAAAACAGCTAACAAATGAATGGGTAATTAAGCCAACTACATAACAGAAACATAATGCAGAACTAGACAAACCAACATATGTGTATAATACCAGACTGGCCCACTAATTGTTGATATACCGTAAGACCCAAATAATCAATCAATCATGTTTAATAAAACATTTGGAATTTAAAGAACATATCTTTTATTTCTAGATTAAGCCATTGAAAATTTAAAATGTCACTCTAACAATGTCTTTCTTTTTCTGTTATTTATAATACAGATATATAGATTATATATCTGATACCTTGTGGGTGATTTGATTTTTGAAAGGAAGATAGTTAAGGGGTGAAGTTGCTGTGGTCCAGTGGGTAAGTGCTTGAAGTTTGGAATCATAAAATACTAGTTCAAATCCCAGTGGTTCCATGAGGCTTTCCTCTTACCTTTGGGAAAGGTATGAATCCCATTCTTCTCCTCAGCTCTGGCTTCAATGGCTCCAGTGTAGAGGCGACAGGCCATCAAGCATAGAAATATGGCATTGGGCCAAATCGCAATTCTGTATTCGACTAAGTGAATAATTACATTAAAAAGCACTCTATGATTTGAATGAAATGCCAAGTTCTTTTGGTTCAGTATTAATAAAAAGAAAAAATAGACCAAATTGTGTTATGAAAAAGAAAACATCAGATGTAGTGTTTGTAATCTACTGTCCCATCCCAATATGAGAGGTGGGTCGAAAGCACAACAGTTGTCAGCCTGCCTCTGTCTCCTTCCTTGTCACTATTGTCATACAGAATTGATTCTTATCTCCAAATAGTGTGTGCCTTTTATTTATTATGGAAACAAAACCCGAATCTTAATTGTTTCATTATTAAATAACCTCACTCTCTTTGGGTTGGGAGGGTTTACTTAATTATTGGAGAGGACTAAAATCTCACTCCCTTCTTTGGGTTAGCTCAATTATTTGGAGGACCAAAATTTCACTCCTTTTTTGGGTTGGGAGGATTAACTCAATTATTGGGGAGGACTAAATATGCTCCCTTTCTATAAGGCCTACATACAGCCAATTTGATTTTTGGATTCAGTGCATAAAATTCATCCTAAATCAGCTGATAAAAAAAAACGCAGACAAAAAATTTGTTTTGAACAGTGATCAGTCATAGCACATGTTAGTTTGTAAAGTTCAATTGCAACCTTCCGTTCTTTTTGCTTATCAAAGGTTTCTTTGCGGGGGACCTAGCAAACAAGCAACTCTCATTCATGCGTCTCTATACTGTTTTACAAGATATATTCATGCCATGAAACTTATTTTTTTCACCATAAATACTGGCATCTCTCTGGTATGTATCTTTTAATGCCATCCTTTTAATCAACTGATCTTGTTTTGATGAAGTTTTTCAGGGTCTACCGATTTTTTTTTTAGGGAAATTAAAACATCCAAAATCTTTGAAGTCCTCTATCACTGTCCCTGCAATATGCTGATTTAATTTGTCAGCTATCCCCCAATAGAATATTTTTCCTCGTTAAGTTTAATTATTAATTTTGTTTTAACAAAAAATCTATTTTAGGAGCCATATGATCAAATAACCTCGTGCAATGTATGAAAAAATAATGTAGGCTCATGGCCACAAAGTTAAAATTTGTAAAGTTGAAAAAAATTCACTTTTTTGTTACAAATAAATGAATTTTATTTTGTCTGAGACTTTGACCACTTAATTTTCAGTATACAACTTTAATCAGTCATAACTTATCTCCTATGGTTTGTTGTGACCTAAAACTAAATATATTTTATGAAGACAAGGTATATGTATATTCCACTAAGGTTTGAACTAAATTCAAAAATATTTTGTTGAAAAAATGACAAAAATATATTTTATTTTGTACCAGACTTTTGCTCACTACTGCATATAAAAGTGATTTTGTGTCCTTGTCTGTCTGAGGAAAGGTCTCTACCAAACTACTTTGCTAATTTTTGGCCTAGAGACTTGAAACTTGATATGTGGGATATTTGGACCTCTGGAACAAATTTGATTTGGTTTTCATCCAGAAAAATATCTGCTTAGGAATCAAACTTGGAAAAAATTGGATCATTGCAGGCCTATGGCAACTGTTGTGTGGTAGTTACCACATTGGTCATTAGTTTACTAAAATGACCTTGGCTTTCAAAAGATCATGATAAAAAAATGGAATTACAAAAAAAAAACAGATCAAAATGGGTACAAAGAGGACATCAAACCAACCTCTGAGCAAGGCCAAGAAATACCTCTATTCTTTAATAAAATCCTCATTGATGACCATAAATATTGTTGCAGTGAATAAAATGCTGGTTTGTAATTGGTCAGATTTTGGTAAAGAGCTAGCCAAAATTTCAGCATCTAATTTTTTAATTAGGATTGAAATAATGAATTAATTGATGCAATCAGATTTTTGTTTGTGAAAAGTTACAGAAAAATTTTCTTTGATTTTATAAACAAAGTTTTTCAAAAATTACAGCCACCCCCTTGTACAGGCCATTAAGAGTGATTTTTTTTTTTTCCGTTGATAACACTGCCTATAAGGGAGTAATTTGTTCCCAATCCCAAACCATGATTCAATAAGTGAGTGTGATGTATGTGATGATAAGTTAGAGGCTTGTCTTGTAATTATGATAGTGGGTGTATGTCCTTTTTCCCTGCTTCCCTACCCTGAAAGCATTGCAGTAAACTATGTCTGGTTCATAAAGTTTCCCCGTTGCTTACATAAACAGGTGGGTGCACATATGTTTGTGTATGTATTGATATGGTGGATTTCTTCATAGCTTGTTGATATTTAGTGGTTCAAACCGGATTATGTGTGTGTCTACTTATGCATTTTCTCCATCTCCCTCTCTCTCTCTCTCTTTCACACATATATACATACACACATACATACACACACACACACACACACACACACACCTTGTTTATATATATATATATATGTATATATACTATGGTCTGATGTACAGAAGACAATCCTAGACTGCATCTGTTTTCAGTCAAAAATAGATATTTACTCAATTGAAGTGGGTAAGTGATGAAAGGCATGAACTTTGGAAACTTGCTATGAGAATTCAAATCCCAATAGAATCTTTACATTCACTTTCAGTTGATCCAAGCAAATGGGACACATTTACTTGGAAGAGATAAAATCATCAAGGTGAAGGAAACATTGATTGCAAAGTCTGTGGCTGATGATGTTCATGAAGCCTGGAAAATGATGCCTCTACGACAGAGAGAGAGAGAGAGAAAAGAAAAGGTTCATGGTTGATAGCTGAAATAGCAATATGACAAGTAAAAGAGCATTTTTATATGATCTTTATATCAAATCACTGTTCTATGCTCATTGTAAATGAAAATGACTATTTAGTTGAACACAGAACCACACTATGTGCGCAAAACTAGATATATGTGACTCTGTGGCAGATTGGTCTGCCACACTAGTTAGGAAAAAGAAGAAAATAAAAACCTTGTCTCTCCACTTTCAGCAATTTTTTTATGGGCATCCCATTCCCCAGGCATTAAATCCAATCCTACGCATCTTGAATTTAATCAAGAATAGTTCCGTTTGTAACTTGCTTTCCGAACTGACTATCCACTCAACATTCCTCTCTGATCATGGTCATTACACCAGAATAAGACCGAAGGATTAGTTGGTCAAAACGTAGTTAAAAGAACTATTATGAAGATGATCTGAAAATATTATGAAATAATGGATGTACAAATTATGAAGGCTCATCTCAAAGGATTTAAAAACAAAAAAGACTATTTAATGGTTACTATTGTTTCTTTTTTTTTATTGTGGCATAATAACTGTTCCCTAAGTATTAAATCATGCTAGATTCAAAATGAAGCTAACAGTTAAAAATCCAAGGACAGGCTATATAAATGTATTTTAGAGAGCTGCCATTACATTGTATAAATCAAGGGCCAACAACTTAATGGAGAGTCAGAGCCAAACAACTATCAGGGAGAAAATCAAAACAGCTGCTGTGTCATGGAAGAGAAAAATGTTATTAGATATGTAAATAAATTTTCTGGGTGTTCAAAGAAACATAATAATCAATACCACTTATTTTACAATAGGAATAACAAAAACAAAATACAAACGTATTTTACAGCCCATATTTAGATCGTGTCTGGGGTAAGATGGTGGGCCAAACAATATCTACTCGTGGGCTGAATGTGGCTCATGAGCAAGATGTTCCTGACCACTCGTATAGATTGAAATGTAATAACATAGTACAAGAATAGAAATGTCCCCCAATAGTAATCACTTAATATCAACCATCTATGTTGAGACAAGTAGATATAAGTAAGATGGAATACTGGTAAAAGCTTTGGCTCTGGAATTGTATAATACGAGTTCAAATCCCAGTCAAAACCATCTCCTACACTTTCAGCTGGCTTGGGCAGAGGAAGCTCGTTAAATCAGGAGAGTAACTCATCTAAGTGTAAGGATAACACTGATTCTAAAAACTCTGGTAGATGATTTCCATCAACTCAATGAGAGCAACTCATCTAGCTGAAAGGCAACACTAATTACAAAAACCTGGAAATATGAAGAGCAGATAAAACTGGCTCTATGCCTAATTTAGTTTGATGCTTGACCAAATATATATCACAGGTAAATAAATCATTTAAAACAAGTTATGTATCCCCAAAACTACCAGACAATATGATGACCACTAGGCAAGCCTGGAATAGAAGACAACTATGGAACAAGATAAAACCAAAAGACAAAGAATACAACAATTTCAATTATGACAAGAAGTTTGACAGTCTTTCGTCATTCCTAACAGGAAGGGCGAAAGCAAAAGACATTCCATGTATCTGAGAATAAGGATGGTGAGTACACAGGAGTGCCTACACAAGTAGGGTGACTAAGTACCTCAGATTATTGAATCCCCAGCCTTGCAGCCCTTACAACATACAACACTTAGTGAAGATGGTCTTTTTTTCTTTTTTTTTTTAAGAAGACCTGTGGATTACTTGGCTAAAATGTGGTGAAACAACAACTATAAAGATGAGGAAAACAGTCTGCAAAAATGGATACACACTTGTAGTAGAAAAGTTAACTGTGTTTAAAGAAGGTATAGTTCCTGAACACTGAATGCCTTTGTAAGAAATACATCCCGCTATGATAATTGAGTACTCAGTAAATGAAAAATGGCTCAGAATTTTTCGGACAATGTTATTATTTTCATTCTTTTTAATTCAAAGATTAATTTATGAACTGGTATCATGTTTTTTATAATCATAATTTAATCATTTTTAATCAGATATGTATTTTATATTAGGGGATAGAGTACTTGGGGTTCAGATGATAATCTCATCCAATGACGCTCTTCCTTAAAGACTGTTTAAATTCTATGCATTCAGGCATAAAATGCCAAGTGATTTTAAGGAGATTTTTTTTTTTAAGTGTGGCTTTTATTTTCTAGTGAAACATATGGTGAACATAAATTATCAGTTTAATATAATTATGCATACATCCTGTACAAATAAGCATGTTGAAGTGTTTGTATTCTCAAATGGTATTACATGAGTTCAGATTGCAGCTAATCCATTCATTATGTTCTGTTGCAGGGACAAATACTTTTGGGGAAAAGGTGTTGGGATCCTAATAATCTTGAAGCTTTGTTGAATAGTTCAACGATTATGACTTTTTAACAATCTGTCCACAAAAGAGAACAAAAAGAGAATCTCCTGCAACTA
This sequence comes from Xipholeptos notoides, assembly GCA_036873565.1. Classification (NCBI taxonomy): domain Eukaryota; kingdom Metazoa; phylum Mollusca; class Cephalopoda; family Idiosepiidae; genus Xipholeptos; species Xipholeptos notoides. Next base: position 7,770 of record JAYKTE010019672.1, read on the forward strand.
CATTTTCTTCTAACTCCCATACAAATAAATGACACCTGTCATTAAAAAATCTATAAATTAACACTCTGAGTTGCTCCACACATTATCACCCTGAGTTACTTGAAAAGGAAAATGGAATTATCCATGTGCATATAATAAACAATTAATTTAAAATCATCCATTAAAAAGGGAAAATGACGTCATTCTTTTCAAACTTTTGATTGGATAATAAATACAGGCAAGTCACTTTAAAGACAATTTGGATCAGGTCAGTGAAGTTAAGTGATGCCAAGCCTGGTCAGTATTAAAAAAATGGGTGACCAATTAGAAATACCAGGTATTGTGGATTCTGGGAAGCATTTCTTGTATATAGCAATACCTGATGTCAAAAAACTGAAGAAAGACTCACCCAAGAAAAATTAGGAAAATATTTATAGAAAATACTACAATGATATACAGAAAAGTAACCATATTAGATTAAAAATTGTAAAGGAGTTTTAAACTAAAAATACAAGGCCTGACATAATTAGAAAAATATTCTCATAAAATTAACACAGTTTATATTTATCATAGAATTTTAGCTGTTATTTCATCCAGAAATGGCACGGGTCCTTATTAATGAAAATAAAGGGTTGAGGGGTAGTTATAATCAAACAAAACTAATTAATAGAAATAAAACTATTGATTCATAAATACTCATATTATTTACAGATTAGCGCATTGACTGTCAAAGACCAGATATCTTGTATTTTGATACTTTGCTATTATTTTTCAATAGATATGAAAACCCTTGGTTTATTAGCATTCATATTTTGAAAATGGTTTGTGAATAGGCATTATCTCATCTGTAAATTTGCAAAACTTGTATAAAAATTCAGTTTCCAAAAGTCTATAAATTAAAATCTGTTTGGGATGTCAAAGGCTTTTTTTCTTTTTTTTTTATATATATATATATATATATATATATATCAAAAACTAGAGATCAGTAGCTTTCTTTTTTATTTTTTTAGATGTGAACTCTTTAGAAAACTGCCATTTTATTGTCAGCTTGTCAATTGGTGAGATTTGCAAATCTGCAGCACTGGCTACTAACTAAGAAAAATATGACAGCAGTCAGTGTATCAATGTCTAGCTGAAATTTATAAATTGCTAGCGACAAGTGGCACCATTGAAGTATGAAAGATTTAACCAACTTGAATAATTGATTATAAATGCTATTTTCCCTTGAACAATAGTCGTCAATGACTTTCTCAGTTTTAGGTATTTGTTCAAAGTAATTAATACATTCAATATTAAAATGACAACTGAACAATTATTTATGGTAATGAATATTTTCTAGGTTTTTATTGTTTTTGTAAATTGTTATAACTTTATAAATAGAGGATTACTATTTTGTGTGTACATACATACATACATATACATGCACTTGTACTTTTTGTGACTCGGTTACCAGGAAAAATGTATGTTATGTTATGTTATGTTATGTTATGTTATTGGGTGTAATATTATATTATCAGAGATTGCATTTGAGATTATAGAAACAGTAGTGTATATCTAATATAATGGGATAACTTTTCTCACAGTCACTAATGAAGATAGACGATTAACTCGAAGATGATTGGCTGACGGTATTGGCTGACACTTGGTTGAATAGACTTCATGTGTGGATTATATTCCTGAAACAGGCATTTGTATCAAAACCAGGGAAAAACAATATGATTAAAGAATTTAGAAATTATTAACAATCTATACTATATAATAGACCATTATGTGTTTATTTATCTATTTATATATATTTAATGTCTCACGCTCTGAAGATTAAAAGCTACTATGTGTAGCCTGCATTAGAACTCAAACCCATGACTATCAGATTGCATTCGTTATTTTTATCTTTAAAACTTTGAGGCTCAAGTAAGCCATTAGTGTTGTATGGAAAACTGTGTAGAATAATTATTCAAAATAGTTTTTTTTGTGAATTAATATTTAAAATTTAGTTTAAAATGAATTATATGAAGAAAATTTTAAAGTTAAATTTTTTTAAAAACCTTTTATTATTTTTATTGTAACTAGTTCATTATAAGCATTTAACACCTTCTTAATATTTTTCTCAAAATTACTTTACCAACTATAACAATCATGAGAATATTTAAGCAAGTAGTACTGGTGTTACATACTAGCTAAGTCTTTCTTTCTGTAGCAGCCATGTGCCTAATATCCATATTTTGTCTACAGTGGCAGGTTGTCTATTTTCATCCTCATGTTGGGGAGGAATACTCGAAAACTTCTTGCTGACTCTCTTTTATAACCCAAGTTCATATTCTTCATCTTGATCATCTCTTGTTTCCAGCTTGACCTGAGGTGATCTTTTATTTCCAGCTTTACTCGAAGTCATCTTTTGTTTCCAGCCTCACTTCATGGTTTTAAAAACCAATAACATGACTCTAGTTCTTTAAAACATAACTATTTATTTTTTCTTTTGCATAAATTTGGCTCCCTTAAACACAGATATTATGTGATTACTATTAGGAACATTTTGCCTATATTATATAATTCTATTCTTATAAACTAAAGAGAACACCCTAAAATACATGCTGAGCTTATTCTAGAATCTTTAATTACAAGGTTTGTTTTTTGTATGACTACTCCTTTCCCTACACCTGCAACACTTGTATCTTATGTCTCTTGAACTTTAGCTATTTTTATATATTGAATAAACAAAGAGTAATATATATACATATGTTAAAAAAATAAAAGGTTTTGACTTTTTTTCTTTTTTTGTAACTTAATTAATAAAACATCAACTCCCTTCCTTTTAATGTATTTAAAACACAAATAAAGTAATATGCAACTTTCATTTGAGATCTTTTGAAGTTTAGACTTGATTGCATTAATTATCTTGAAATCAATCGTTGAGTGAGCCGTTAAATGCTTGGTTTTTCAAATTGCAAGTTCAATCCTCAGTCAAACCATTGTTAATTTTGGATGGCTTTAGGCCGGTTGAATTTGTTATAAAAGAAACTCTTAATAAGGAGTGAGAAAACTCTGAAATACAAAACCTACAGTCTGGTGGCTCTAATTGTTGAAGAACCTAACAGAAAGTACATAAACATTAACTTTGTGTCAAATTGCTGCTCTGTGCTCAACTGGGTTACTGTTGAAAACTAAATTTCTGTATATAAAGTCTATATGTCCTTGAAATTAAACAAAAATCAAGTATAGCACATTGTCTAAAAATATCTTTTTTTTTTTTTTTCAGGTAAGATATTTTTGCTAAATAATCAAATAATTTTGGTGAGGAAGGTAAGGCTTTTTTTTCTATTTTATTAAAAACTACTTTTTGCCCAAAGTTTTCTGCTAATGTTTAGGTCATGCCCAGAATGAAAGAAAAAAAAAAGCATTGCTTTTTTTTTCTGATTTTTATTACGGAAATTAAACAGAAATATCAGTTTATGGGATTTAACTACTGACAAGATTATGAATTACACTACTGTGTGCCTCAGATGAACTTGTGTTGACATTCCTCTTATGGGGGCACCCATCACCACTCAAGCAGTCTTGATAGACAGCATTTGCTCAGATACTGCCTTAACTAAGGAAGACCTTTTAACAGCTATTACCAATAAGATATACTGGAAAGATGTAGTTAATTCTATCTTGGTTATCGCCACAAAATAATGATGATTAGATATAAATAGAAATATATACAAATATTAAACAAATAATATCTTGTATGCTCTTATAACAATCATAAAAGATTGAACTACAACTTATAGGTTGATGACCCAGAGGTTTATATTTTTCATTGTCATCTACACTAAGAGAAGAACAATAAGTAAAGAAATGCCAATACTACCCTGAACATCATACTATTTTTCCCTAAGTGCTGATGTTATATATTTGAGAATATTTGATAACAAAATCTTTTAACAAAACTATCATTAATGGCAGTGAATATTATTGCTGCAAACAAAAAATTTGAATTTGTATTTGGTTGGATTTTAAGACAAAGCTACTCAAAATTTTAGCATCCAATTTGTGGATTAAGATTAAATTAACAAATTAATTCATGCAACCAAATTTCGCTTAGAAAAATTTATTGAAATTTCTTTCATGATTTTATACAGTTTTTTTAAGAAAAATTATGTCCTCTCCTTTTATAGGCCAATTTAGGTGATTTATAGGTGATTTTTCTTTTTGCAGTGACAACATGGGCAATTAGGAAACCATGTTACTTTCCTGACATTTTTCTTGGACCAGATTATTTTATTCAAATTATTAATATATAAATGTAATTCTGATACTTATTTATTTCATTTATTGCGTTGTAATCGGTCAACAATGTTATTCTTTTACCTTATAGGCAATGCTCTAGTTAAATTTCAAAACCCTTTTATGAAATACTATTTCTCAGTACAATGGTCTGTTAAAAAATATCATTAGAAACCTTTTTTCTCTAAAATGTAAGTGCAGCGCATTTCTTGACAAAATTAAATCTCTTCTGTTGTGGCCATCTCCTTTACAATAACTTTTATAACTAAATTCACTTTAATATAACTGTTTGATCATTAAGACATTTGAAATAATCAAAACCCTTCTCAAAATCTAGAAAGCACCGTATCTTTTCTATTATATAGCATTAAAAAGAAAAGTAAAGAACAAAATTGTGTTGCATCTACAAATAAATGAATTTTTAAAGTGGGTTTCGATCTTTATTTAGGCCCTTAAAACTCTTAAAATATAAGAAGAAAAAAAAGAAGTAAATTTGCACTAAAACACTTTTATTAAGTCCCTTTAACTCCAAGTCAGTAGCAATTCAATACACTTGGGCTCAGCATCATATTTATAGGACAATAATGTTTCAACGTACGTTACAAGAATAATCAGACGTAAAAGCATAACTTTTGTATTCAGTTCATAACTAATAGTAATTTTGTATAAGATAGTCATCCATGCAAGCAGTTAGGTTATGTGTAAAAGTTTTTAAGTTATCAAATAATCAACTTTTTAGACATTTACATAAGAAGTTTGAATTTGTTTTTAACAAGTTCCAGAAATAAGTTTTTGAATATAATAACCTTTTATTCCTTTCTAAGAGTGATTAAGCTGTTGAAAGTGTCATTATCTTGTACATCTTAAAGAGATTCTGTCCTATTTATAGAACAGTGGAACTTAATGGGTTAATGAATTAAGACAATTATTAATTCCTTGACTGTATAAGATTAATGTTCTCAAGCAGTAACAGCCTTACAAGAAGAGTGATGAATGAACCATAGAAATTAAAGCCATATAACAAATTGCAATGACTTTGGAATTCAGTTGAAGATGGATTTCTTGATTTAAAAAAAAATTGTTCAGTATTAAATTTTTGGTAACCTTAAAGGTTTTTATAACTGATTAGAATAGTTTTTTCAGGGAGATAGTTAACTGTTTTTTAACAACCTGTCATCAAAACAGCCTAAAAAAGTTATTTTTAAGAAAAATCTGTCTTGTCACCAGACAAAAAAAAATCACTTCTATTAGCCTGTAAAAGTGGAGAGGAAGATTTTAAAAAGATATTCTATATAAAGTCATAAAATTTTCTTTAGCTTTTTTCAAGCAAAATTTAGTTGGATTAATTTATTTTGATCCACAAATCCACAAATTGAATGCTGAAATTTTGGTTAGTTTTGTCCCCAATTACAATTCAGCTTTTTATTCACTTTCACAATATTTGCTACATAAATGATGATGGTTTTATTAAAGATTGTGTTATTAAACTTAAATTCTTACAAATGTACAAAATAGTATGACTTTCAGGAGACTATTAATATTTGTTTGTCTTTTCTTTTTCTTTGATCATAACTGTTGGTCACATAATAAAAAATTTAGAGGGATTTGAGCCCACCACACCCTATTTCCAACATTAAATTATCATAAAGGTTAATATTTTGTTATAAACAAAACCAAACTTACCAACATGAGTTCCATTTTTAAAAATTTTTATTGAAAGGTATACTTTATTATTGTTTTACGCTTTTAGCAAAAACCTCTCACTTAGCTTGAGTTCTTTCCTGTTTAGTTGTTGAAATCTATGTTTTCAAGACACACTTGGGTGTCCAAGAGTAAATGTCCAGATGTTGATGTGAATTTCAATGTTTTCTTTGCAACTATAGCATATGAATTTGTTTTTATTTCTATAAATTTTTTGTCATGGTTCTTTAGTAGAGCTGTAAATTTGAAAAAACATTTTTGTTTCTTTTATATTATTTTCTTTTATTCAGTTGGCATGATTTTGTTTCTAAAGTATTGTACCACTTTTGTTTTTTCTCATCCTCATATTACTGAAAACACACATGAATGCACACACACACTCTTGCTCTTCCTACAACTATCCCCCACTCTCTATCTCCCTCTTTCTCTGTCTCCTGTACCATTTTTGTATTAAACAAAAAAAAGTTTTTTTTTCATAAAAACTCTTAAACAAAGTCCAAATTCTGAATATCTATTATTAGAATTATTCTATGTAAAAATAATTGCAATAGTCTATAATCGAATACTGGTATAACATTCAGGAAGAAGTATACATTTTAAAATAGTAATTTCTCTTGATGGTCAAATGAACAGAAGATAGAAAAAATATATAAATGTTCAATGAAAATTGAAAAGTTTATAAAAATGAATAATAAAAGTTGTCATAAACTTTATAATAAATCAGTAATTTATTTTGACCAACAGTGAAGAGGCCATGACTATTTGACAAAATAAATTTATTACCAATTCATGAAGTTGGGGGTCTTGTCCTTGTCATTAATCTGGCCACCCTGTGTTGTTTTGTATTGGCTTTTCCTTTGAATTACATCTTCAAAGAAAAGGAAATTTGAATCCTCTTTCCTTTTGAATCAACACAATCATTTGCATATCTATTATATAAAAGGCAGTTTGTCTTTCTGTCTGTCTGTGACAGATTTTTGTTTCCTATGCACATCCACCTTTTTTAAGCTCCATTTCAATTTCTCTGGACATAGATTGATAGTCAAACAAGGTCAATGCATACTTTTTTCGCCTCCAGGTCACTTTGTGCCCTCTCCCATGAACTGTCCAATTTTTCACATTCTTTCTGCTGAAAAGGTAATTTAACCCCCTTTTGATTATGACAACAAAAAAAGACTACAGTTAATGTATGGCTGGTTGTGGAGATACATTGCATGGTTTGGAAGTTATGGTTGAATCTTTGCCTAACGCTTCCTTCGTTGAAGCAGTTTCATTGATTTTGGCCACTTACAAATCTGTTTGCATGTAACTAGACATTATTTCAGTGCATATTTTAAGTAATCAATCATAAGAATCACTTGAAAAATGCAGATCTTGTGTCAAATTTTTTTAATCATTTTTGACCATACCTTTTGGATTACATAAAAGATGTTGTTGACTTTGGCAGAGAAATGATTATGACAATAAAAGCTAGACAAAATAAGGCACAGAATGACATACTCATTTTAATTCTGACTGAGATGGCATTTTATCGATTTTTGCAAACGAGTTCTTCATATATACACACAAATGAATTCATATGTGTGCACACGCACACACATATATGAATATACATGGGGTGTCGCAAAAAGATATATATATATATACACTTTAAATAATTGCGAACCAGATGTTTGTTACTATTTGTTTAACTTTCAACATTTGAATTAATTTAATTTCACAAATACATTCACACACACTCACACGTCCCGATGAAATGTTTATTATTTGTTTAATTTTACACATTTAAATCACTTTAGAAACATCATTCTATCTTTTACTCTCTTACTAAGTTAAAAATCCCAGTGACATTAGTATGCCACGAACAAAATATTATCTCTACCCCGCATCTCTCTCTCTCTCTCTACCCTCTCTCTCTCTCAACCCCCTCTCTCTCAACCTCCTCTCTCTACCCTCTCTCTCTCTCTCTCTCTCTCTCTCTCTCT
>JAYKTE010019783.1:0-15698 GCA_036873565.1 Xipholeptos notoides
GCCGCATCCGATGGCTGAAGTAGACCCGAGTTGAGTGGTACATCACCCTTATTGACCGCGTCGGCACTGCGGTGCTGTTTCTTCCACTGCTCATGCCGTACACACATGTATATATATTTATAGGTTGAGCAGTAGTAAAAGCTTGGACTCTGTAATCGTAAGCACGCCTGTCTCCTTCCTGGCCCCCTTTGAAGCAAGTCGGCTGACCTGTCAAACCAAGAAAGATTACTGCAACAGCTGAATTTTGGCTGATTACTAGGAGAGGAAGAAAGACAGAAACTTCTGTGTCAGTTAATTTGTGGAGAAAATTTTGCCTGTATTTATAGTTAAGGTGCTCAAAATCAGAGATACAGAGTGTGTAGTAGATAAGCTGAGATGCAGAGCCAACGGCCTTTGGTGACTGCTAGTTGCTCGCCTATACGGTCATAGATACGAGAGCCTTTACAAAAGTAATGCGTCTTATTTTTTTTTATTTCGCTCGAATGGACCAGAGGAAATTGCAAATCGCATTGTTATGATAACTGAACTTTTACGTTCATGATCCGAAAGCTTCATTTCTCTGTTGTAGATATTGATGGTGTGAGACGTTTTGGACAATTACCAAGTTGGTCTTTGTCAAGTGATCGGACGGGAGAAACATCATGTAGTAATCATGAGCTTTCACCGAACTTCAAACCTAACTCTTTACTCAATCTACATAGGCGACATGTCTCACTTTTATATTCATTCGCCCAACTGCCCTTTTACGGCAGCAAAGTATTATGCTTTGTGTCACTTAAACCCGAGGGTGAAAAGATTCCAACGCGTAGGAATTTGGGTATGCGCGTCAAGACTTACAACAATAGAAATAATTTTCTTTCTCTTTTTCTTCCAACCTAGACATGGGTTAGACACACTTTTCAATAATCTCTCTGGGGGAAAAATTGATTAACTTTATAGTTAGAGCAAGTTAATTGAAAATGTTAAAAAAATGTAAATAAATTAACTATATATATTTTTAGAGATGAGGCATTATAATTTTAGGAAATTCTTTATTAGCGGACTGTTGTCCTCATGTTGTCCTATCCAAGGCCACGGTTACCACCTGACGAAGGCCAGAGGGATAGTTGGCCGAAATGTTGTGTAATAACACCTAATCTAAGATGAGGACAACAGTCCGCTAATAAAAGATTCCTGAAAGTGCTTTTTCTTCTTTGACTCCATTTTTCTTTTCTTCCTCTTTTTCTTTTTTCAGGAGAATTCAAAAGAATGTCTTATTGCATCAAAATCTTCCAGCACATCAAACTATCAAGCTAATGCAAATAAAAATTATTGAAAATAAATGCAATGATCAATTTTTATTGATTTAAAAACAAAAAAAGATATTCAAAATCAGTGTTCGGAACGCACAGAAAAAAATGACACCACAGACAATAATAAATATGAGTTTGATTCATGAAACAATTCACAAATTTGTAAAAGTGGGTGCTATCTGCTTATTCCCTAACATTTAAATTGGTTTGTTTAAATAACTGAAAATAAATATCTGATTTTTAATGGAAAAATTAATGATTTCTTCATTTCTAATTTCTTACAGAAGACCTCTGAATAGAGAAGATAACACTGTGTGTACACTAATAAACATGTTATTACATTATAAATAAACTGAAAATTTGAATGGTGTGAAAAAAAAGGAATGGATTCAATTTGAAAGTAAACAAAAATAAATAAGGTAAAATGAAATACATTCAAGTAAATCAATAAACAAATTAAATCTAAATAAGTAAGTAAACTAAGGAAAAAGGTTGAATGGCGTTTGTTGAAATTTGAAAGTAAAAATGTGTGTTTAAGTGCTGCGCAGACGGACCATGCTGCGCAATGAGTACCACTTTATGGTTACTAAGAATTATCCAATTAGAATGTCACTTTTGATTACCATGTTTTATCTCATCAAAACAAACTCAAAAGAGAAAATGTTATAATAAATGTTTCTCTGGCAACTGAAATATACCATATTCATTCAGAAATGTCAAAGGTTGATTACGGTTGTAGTGACTAAGCATAGTAATAAATAAATAGTAATTTTTCTGAATAAATATCCATCCCAATATTTTTACATATAATCAGTCCATTCATATTCTTATAGATATTCTGTGTGAAACATTCATTCTAACCTTAAACAAAATATTCAAATGAGAGTTTCTATGCAGAAACATGTGTCAGTGTTTTCCTGAATAAATCTCATTCTTAATATTTTTACCTCAATTCTTTACTTCATTTTGACTTTTATACATGCCCTGTCTGAAACATTCATTGAAATATTTCATCTGTAAATGAAATATTGATATGAAATTTTCTATAACAAATCATATACCAGCATTTTTCTGAATAGATCTCCACCCTTACACTTATATTTTACTTCATTTTAATTTCTATACATATTCTGTCTGAATCATTTATCTCATCTTTAAACACATCAATTTCAAAATGGACATTTTTATTAAAACTTTAGTTTAACAGTAAAATACCTAAAGGAATGCAAACAAATAGAAAAAATTATAACCAAGTTTAAATATATAAATTGCTAACAACATAAAGATCAGATTAGCTTGCAAGGTATCTAAAATATATTTAAGGTTACATTCCATAGCAGTAATTCACTAATAACATCTACTTTTAAAATTGGTTACTTTTGTCCTAGCTTAGGCCAAAAAGAAAAAAAGAAAAAAAGGAAGAAAGATTTATCACAGATAAAATCTCAATAGAAAATTAAGTAAACTTCTCTACTGTGAACAAACCACTCCGAGAAATTTTCTTGGCATCCATTCACTCAATCAACTGCTGATAATAGGTGATACCTTCTCATCAGCCACAACTTGAGAGTTAGATATGGAAACTTGCCAAAGCTCTCTCTCTCTCTCTCATCTGAAACTGCAGGTAGTTACTTAGATTGGTTATAGTGAATTAAAGAAAAAAAGAAAAGAGAAGGAAATTCTTTTTATTTTCCCTAGATAATATTTTAAAAAGGCGGTCCTGTGAAAATGCATTAAAAGAAACAACACCAAACTCCCTCATTTAATTTAGGACAATTTTTAGAAATCATATTATGCACACACAGAAATAAGAGATTTATGTATATATTAGCTTTAAAAGTTGTTCTCTACCCAGGTTTCACCCTGGTAAACCCCGGGTAGAGAACATGTATATGATGATTGAAAATCCGGATTTTTTGCCATTATGCTATGTACTTTCTGAACAATATCATGCGGATGTTTATTTAAGATGTCTTAGAATATTTCTGAATTGTAAATAATCACCTATGATTTCTTTTTATTGATTGAGTCTTGAATGGCTGTCTAAAATTACTTGTCTTGATATAAATTAAGAAGAAAATAAACAAACACAATATTTTTCTTTAGTCATTTAATGCTTAAAACTGTCAATTTTGGATAAACTTTCTTTTTTCCACACATACATAGTTTGGGATTTACACCAGTTGCACTATTTAAACCATAGTTGGAGGAAATTTGGGAATTTATATATTTCCTAAGGGTATTAGCTGGATTGTAGATGTAAACAGAACAACTAGGAATTGAATTTGCGTAGTATGATCCCCAAGCCTAAATGCTTATCCACTATACCAAGTGAACTTACCCACAGCTAAGCTATCAAGAACGTAAAACAACTTCAACTTTGGTTCAATGTGATCTGATTACTTTTTTGATTAGAATTTCTATTTCTTACATATACATTACTCATTTAGTTATGTGTATACACATAAATGTTTATATAGGCATATATACACATGTGTGCATGTCTTTAGGGGTCAATGAGTCTTACATGCTTTACGAGTCAAAGTTGATTCCACATACTGCAAATGCATATAGTTATGTGGATACATATAAGTGTATATACATGTGTGTGTCTTCAAGTGTTAATGAATCTTACAATTTTTATGAGTAAAAGTAGATTCCACGTAACAGCAAATGAAACTTGCACTATATCAAAACAGCAAGAAGGAATCAATCACAAAAGGAAACTAGAAAGAACTAAATGATTACATTTAAGTGTCTTCTTTTTTGCTTTCTTTTTTTAAGTCTCTGTCTGGCTCAATTTTGCAAAGCTGCAATTGCATCAAAACAAGTCTCTCCTTTTTTCCATTCTGACAAAATGAAAAAAGTAAAAAGAAACTACATCCAAAACAGATCTTTCCAATAGCTTATTTCCTACCTGTGCTGATTAAAAATGACAGTATAGGAGTCATGATAAAAACTAACCAAGATTTAAGCAAGCAAAGTAAAATACTAGATAGAAAAAAATTATACAAAATCTGTATCTTCATAATCATAAAAGCTGTTATCTCTCTTTATAATACTCTCTCTTCAAAGACATATGTAATTCTAATTTTCATATATATAATTTGGCACCATCCACACTTTCAGGGCAGGCAGAAACCATTATTGTATTTGCTGTATTGAAAAGTAGAGTGATCTATATTGATAGATAGGGAGATTAAATATATATTTTGTATGTTTAAGTATGACCCAGGTTTCAACACATAATGTGTCTCATCAGGTAGTCCGGGTGCAAATGATGCTAAAATTTGTGTTGGTGTGTGTTGTTTTTAAGTGAAAATTAAATTTTGACTAAAAAAAAAGAACAAAAATACACACCATCACTCATATTAACATCATTTCTGCTCTGACTACCGGTTGAGAACCTGGAGCATAGTCAAACACATAAAAAAAAAATGTTAAATGATAAAAATTTTGGGAATCAACATACCACATAATGTCCACATAACAAAAGTCCCCAATCAATTTTAATTGACAATTTTTTCTTTTGCCAATCAAAACTTAATGTTTCAGGGCTCTAGGTTGAAACACTAGCATATGCAAGAGGATTTTCCAAGGTGAATTTGTTCATAGAGCCCTGCCTCTTGCAATCATTATTTAACTAGTCTTTACTAAAATTCTATTTTGAAACCAAGGGCGAGCTATCTTGTGAAAAATTAATTTATTAAATACTGCCAAAAGATGTGTTCTCCCAAAAAATCTAACAGCATGTGAATCATTAATAAGAAACACAAAAAAAACTATTCTAAAAAGTCTGCTCAAGTAAACCATAGATATTTCTGAATAATTGGTTTAAATAAATAAAAAGGTTAATCGTAGTAGATAAACCAATCTAAAATTAATAATACTCAGAAGAGATAGGACATGCATATCATTTATTTTGCACAAATATTTTCTTATAAACCATGTTTGAATATAAATGGATATCCATGCCATCTTAACTTCAGGTGCAGTTGCTGTTTATATGGGAATGTGTTCATGAATTCAAGTCGAATAATAATTTTATTTTTTTATTTTTTGCTTTTGTCCACAAATCAATTAAAATCATGCAATAATTAAAGGCATGTAATTAAGGTTAATTGTTTCATTCAATCTGCATTTCAATACTAACACTCCAGAGAAAATCCCAATGTCTCAGGCCTTAGGCAGATATTCAACATCTTAACTCTCCTCTTTATTTTTCAATAGATTTTTATAAAAGAAAAATGCAATCAAAAGCAGAATTTAAAAAAAAACACAAAAAATAAACAAACAGAATGCATTAAATAAAGAACAAAAAAACGTCCCACACCAAAAACAAAACAAATGCATGGCTCAACATAAAAAATAATAAACTGAAAGAAGGGAAAAAAAAAGAGAAAAAAAAGTGGCCCAGCATTTCCTTTGCCAGAAATCATAAACAAGAAAGCACTCATATGACATTAGCTGTAATGTTCCTAAGAAGAGTAAAAGAGAAGAAATGGATCACAAATTTCCATCATGCAACACTGGCCATTGGTGATAAGTCTGCACATGGGACATTAACCAACAGAAACAGAAACATTAGTTCAAAAGATTAATATAGTGGGTGGAAATATGCCAAATAATCTAATCCCCCCACCCCCAAAAAGGATTTAAAAAAAAAAGAAAGAAAATAAGACTAGCATACATTGAGTTAAATAAAAAGAAACCATTGTGGTAGCCAAGGGCTTGTTCTAACCATCCATCACACACCACTATTCACAAATAAACTATGTATCCAGTTCAATAGCAAAGATTACAGCACCGCTCTTAGAAGAAAGTTTGTTATTTTTATCAACATGCATAATGTTTTATAAAAACTTATATCAAATGCTTAATAACCATCAATAAGATGTGAGAATGAGTTTCTGTACAAAGTTATCAAATAACTGATTAACCTCTTGACCAGCAATGACGATTTAACTTGTCTTTACCCAAATTGTTCTTTGAAACCAAAGGTGAGATATCTTGTTAAAAATCAATTTTTTAAATACCATATGAAGACCAGTCTTCTTGCCTCTCTTTTTAACCTCTTAACCAGTAATCAGATAACTCATCAAAAATTAATTCTTTTAAATAGCACCAAAAGACGTGTTCTCTCCACCTTTTTTAATCAACATCAATAATATAATATAATAAATATATTTTAAAATTTGGCTACATTTCTAGTAGGAAACCTGCTGGTCATTATGGGGTTAAGACAGGTTTTAGTATAATGTAAAAATCGAGAACCATGGGAAGGGGATAGATTCAATCCTGATTACAAGCAAAAAATAGCTTGAGAGAATACCTAAAATAGATTGGCCTGATAACACTTACAAAATGTTAACAGTCTACTCTCATAGATCAAATAAAAGGGTTTAATTCACAGAACGTTCATGCTGAACTCTGGAGCTGTTTCAGAAAAGCTCCAGAGTTCATCCTGAAGGTTTTCTGGTTCAATAAATACCTGCAAAAGACTAAAAGGTATATTGACCAAAAAATAAAAAGTCAATATCCGTCAAGATATCTATGAGAGTAGAAGTCTGAATAACTTGAATAAAGATAATAATTGAAACTCATCTAATAAATTTATAAAACCAATAATCATATAACAATGAAAATTAGAGTAAAAGTCTGAATAACTTGAATAAAAATTATAATTTAAACTCATCTACTTCAGACAAACAACTAGATTAAATAAACACAGTGAAATGGAATAAGGAGACTTAAAACTTACCCTTGGGTATTAGTCAAGGGGTAAGCATAACACAGTATAGATTTTGTTGTTTTTAAATTTTACTGAATGTTTGGAACTTTCTTTTCTAAAATTAGTATAAAACACTGCAAAAGAATGCTTTCAATATCATATATCTATCAACTTGGCAGAGTGCTCTCTCCACCAAGTCTCCATTTATCTAAGGTTAAAAACAGGAACCCCTAATAGCAAGTACTGTGATACTATCTCAAGTGAAGAGAGAAATGCCTCCCCATAATTTTTTTTTTCAAAATCTAAATAATGATAAAAATAAGAAAGAAAGAAAATTCTTTTAACTATTTTTATTTTATGAGATTCATTCTAAAAGAAAAACTGGTAATAAAAGACACAGCTGATTGGCAGGTCATGGGTTAGAACAATAAATGAGCCAGGCCTAACTGGCCTATGAGCTCAAGATGTGTTGAACCACAACAAGTCTGGCCTACAATTACTTTCTGTAATCACCATATGCTTTTTTCCATCTTTATTTCTTTTCTTGTATTGATGCATATATATATATATATATATATATACATATATATATATATATGTCTGCTTGTGTGTGGGTTTTGTATCTATAAATCTTTTTTGTTAGGTTGCTTCTACTTTTATGTTGTTTGTAGCTTACTTTTGGGATGGAAAAAAATAACTGAAAAAAACAAGAAGCTATTTGCTTAAGAGAATTAACATATGCTTTATATACAGAGATGATTTATTGTTAAGTCTGAACAGAGATAGAACATGTACAGTAAACAAAATGATAAAAGAAAGAGAAATGGAAGCATGTAGGATCACCTACAGATGAAAGGAAAGACTACAAGAAAATCCATTCTTGCAGATGGATATATTGGATAGGGCAAGAAATAATTTCAAAGTGATACAGGCAAATAACTATGAATGGAGTACATAAGTCAAATAATTACATCAAAAGTTGTACCAATACTGGTGTACTGCAGGATGGTTACTGGTGTGCCACAAGGAGGTTATAGGTGGAAGTTACAAGTTGTTATTAGTGAACAGCTTTTATAACCAAAGATTATATTCATAATTCATACCAGGCACAATTGTTGAATAACATTCATCTTTATTGATGTGAATAAAAAAATCCTTTTATGATCTTCTTTATCATAAAAAATATATTCATATTATAATTTTTACTTATGATAAATGTTGGAAATATAGAAATTTGGGATTTGCTGATAGAGAAAGGGAGAGAGAGAGAGAGAGAGAGAGAGAGAGAGATAGCTAGATAGATAGATAGATAAAGAGATAGGTAGATGGATATATAGAGGGATATATAGAAATATATAGTCAATCTAAAATTTGATTGCAAAAAAGCCTTGTGAGTATAAAAGTCTCCATTTTTTTGTGATAGGTGTGCTGCTAAAGTTTCAAGAGCTCAATAGTGTTTCACAGTGTAAAAAAGGTTGGGAACCACTGCACTTATAGTTAGAGTGCTTATCAAAAAACATCTACAAATTGAAAATCAAAATGTTTATTTATCCTAAAGTTTCATGAAATCTCAGCTGTTCTTATTTTGCATATTTAATTCAGTAATTGTTCATGGTTTTTCGGAATCCTTCAGATGAAGCTTGATAATTTGTACATCTATTTTTGACACTTTTCCTTATCCTTATCATTGTTACCTTCACAATAACCAGTAGCACATTGTGCTCAAGGGTTTCAATCTAACCAAGGACAATAATGACTAAGAATACATTTCAAAGAATTAACACCCCTGCCTGGGATCATCGCCTGAAGAAGGTTGAGGCATTAGTCAGCCAAAACATTTTAAAGGTAACAATGATAAGTATAAGGACAACAGTCCAAAAAACAAACCCACTTCCTTATTCATGTAGATGCAATGCAAGAAACAATTCACTGAATTTTTATCATTCAAATAAAACTAATCCCCTCTTAAAAGTGATCTTTTCTCTTCCACTGTTTCATTTAATAGAATCCTTACCTCTGAGAAAATCACTTACTATTAGTGGAATTATGGAGAGGCTTACTAAATTTTAATTACTGCTTTTAAAACACCTGAAGAAAAGAATATCAATATTTGTAGCATTTCCTTTTTATTCTCCAGTGTTATAACTTTTAATTATAAATAAATCACAGAAACTAAAAAAAGTAATACCAAAAAACTTTTTCCCACCTCCATGCTTGTTTTGCATGGTCATTAGAGAAGTACTCCTCACTCTTATCTACTTGTGAATGAACAAGAGGAATGCAAAGGGTCCCTTTATGTATGATTTACTTTTGTTTGTATTTGTTGAAGGCCTCCTATTAGATAAGCCAGTCAACCAAAGCCCTAATCACCATTTACTACAAAAAAAAGAACAAAACTATCCATCCTTTTGTCATTTAACACTACCATTTTTGTCAATACACCAAGTAAAGCTAGTAAGTAATAATAAGAAAGATCTAAGTTTAGGCACTTCAGAATGAGATTTGAAATACTTTTGCTTTTTAATAGTCTTGGATTAGTTCTTAACTTATTAATTTAACAGATCATATTTTTATGTATTCATAAAAAATCCTTTTTATTTATTATACATCTACATGATTGTTATAATAGTTATGACTTTTATTGTAATCCTATCTGATAGACTTTCAGATAAATACCTGGAGAAAAATAACAATGTTACCATTGTCTAACCAGTTAAATTTAAATTAGGATTAGGCAACCTTTTGCTAACTGTGTACCAACTTAAAGTTTCAGATTATTCAGATTGCCAACAACACATATTTTTATACAAATTAAGGTTCATATACTTATTTTATAGTTTATCTTTATATCGTGATTTTCAATAATATCTAAATTTGTAAACAACATTAAAAGAAAAAGAGTTCCTTATAAAATTATTTTAAAACTTATTATTGATTCATAACAAAATTTATACCAGAAACTTGAAGAGTCTATGTGCCTGTCGAAATTGCTTAATGTGCCAAGAGTGGCATTTAAATGATAACACTATTACAAGGGTTATTCCAAAAGTAATGAAACATCAGTACTTGCATAAAATTTGTGAATTTATATAATTTCATCATAGATAGGAATATTGACCGACTTACTCTAGTAACTTATTAATGTTTACTCATACCAGTTTAATTGATCCAGAAATTACATGTTTAAAAACATATAGCATTTTGTTTAAGAAATTAATACAAGAATAATTATAGAACAATTTCATGAATAGCACAAAGAATGAGAAGATTCACCTTTCCCATGAGTATTCAGGAGTTTAATGAACTGACAACTTTTGAATGCATTCATTATGATTAGTAAGCTTTTGTCTCTCAAATTTTTATAGGCATACATTTATTTTCTTCTGAGAAATATTCAGACTTAATGGAGATCTTTTTCTTAGGATTAGATAAATTTTAATGAAAATTAGTTTGACAAAAATTGTAATCAATCTAAAACGGGAAACACATTTCTGTTTCTATGGAAACTTCTAAAAATAAATAAGTGAATAAATAAAAAAACAAAACAAAAAAAACTAAGGAAAAAGAAAATCAATAATTGAGAGCAAAATCTATTTTTGATTAAGTAAGAAAAGGAAGAAATTGTCATCAATCCCTTCCAAGGTGAAATACTTTCTTTCCAGACAAATTTTATGTTTGCTTTTTAAAAATGTTTTCTAATAAATTTTTCAAAGCTGATTATAGAATTAACTTTCCTTTTTTTATATCATATATACTTGGTTGAGCACCAGACTGAGGTAAGCACAAGGCCAGTTTTACGAGCTTATTATTTTCCCTGGTTTTGGAATCAGTGTTGTTCTTCATCTAGATGAGTTACTTCTTGAGTTGATGGTCCTCATCTACCAGTGTTTTGGAATCAGTGTTGTCTATCACCTACATGAGTCACTCCCCTGAGCTAACAAGCCTCATCTGCCCAAAACAGCTGAAAGTGAGCATAATGTATTTGACTTGGATTTGAATTTGTATAGTATAATTCCTGGGTCTAAGATTTTGTAACTCCTCCAACTTCGTTGCTAATATATTACCAATATCATTCTTTAAATTTTATTTAGGAAATATTCTTAATTCAATGCTTAAGATCAAAGAGACACAGCTACTAGATGTATTAATCTCTGAGTTTACAGATTTTGGTGTCAATATAACATGTGATCTACATGTACGTTTCTAGTATAGCTTGTGATCTACATTAGTCTGTACTCTACACAAATATTTTCAAATTTGATTCTGCATACTCTTCACAGTCAATGGTTAGTGCTGGTGTACGATGTGATCTACATGTATGTTTTTTGGTCTAGTTTGTGATCTACATTAGTTAATACTCTATGCCAATGTTAAAAGTTTCAAAATTGAAGCTGTGTAATCTGTTCTCTCTCTTCACAAACAATGGTTAATCTAGCATTACTACAAATGCTAATTATCATCAACCTAAAATGTTACAAGATATTCTTTTTAATCGTCTTACTTAAATTCACGTTTGTTTAGTATATTTAAGCTAGGCTAGATGTAAATTTCCATGGGTCACAATATCATGTAGATCAATTACTACACCAGTAACCATGTTTCTGATGACAAATAGACCCTGAAAACTGATTAACCACCTCAAGTATGACTGCCTTTTAAATGATATTATTTGGACGAGTTTATTCTTCACAGTTTGAAAAACATTGGGTGTTAAAAAATAATAAATGTGGCCTTTTTAATTATTAATCTGTCTGAAATTGAAAGAAAGAAATTGAAAATTACAGCTAAAGATCCTGGTAGAGGGAGTGGAGCTTCTTTTGATCTGGTTCAACTAATATAGTGAAAGTTTTAGAAGTAAAGAGAAAGGCTCAGGTTGTGTTTTACTTGATTAAGTATGAGACATTTACTTTCTTTCTTTATTTATTTATTGATTAAAAGATTATGGCCTCAACACGAAAAATAAAATATGAGTGTACACAATGGCCGTTGAAATATATATATAACTCAGAAAGGCTTCCAATCTAATTGTATTAAAATGAAGGTTTTCTTTTGCTTTTTTTCTTTTCTTTTACCTTAGTTTTATACATAAATATACACTTAGTAGAAAAGAAATTATTGAAGTAGATAATATCTAACATGACCCGGTCATATTTCATGGAAGATATCATCTCTGAAAGAGTTCAAACACTGGAAAAGGACAAATAATGCACAATTCAAAACTATATATATAGATATATATATATAGAGAGAGTGAGATAAGTTTTGAACTGTGTATTAATTTTACTTTACACATTCACACATATATGTATGTGAATGTGTAAAGTATATATATATATATATATATGTACAAATAGAAAAGAAAATACACAGTTCAAAATTTAGGAAAATTAAGACATGGTTCGAAACAATATATGAGAGAGAGAGAGAGATCAGATAATTCTTTTTAAAAATTCATTTGTAGTAGTTTCTTGATATTAAGTTATCAAAGACAACTAAAGAGGACCATTTAAAAAATGAAAAGCAAAATCCTATTGGAGGTGAATAAAAAGGCATTAATTTGTTACAAGGTTAATTAGCAACTTATTACAATATAAATTTTAACTTCCCCTTACAATTAACCTAGATATATTAGTAGATAATACTAATTTAGAGGTCTCATGTAGCCTATTTTATTTTAGTTTATTATCATAATAAAGTGTTTTGATTAACTTGCATTTGTTAGTGTGGTAGATTAAAAAACAACAAAAAAAAACAAGAGATAGTAATCTATATTATAATGAAAGCATTTCAAGAGAGACAGAAACAAGATTAAATAGAAAAAGAGAATCAAATGAGAAATGTTTCTCCACAAAGAAATGAGTGATTAAAACTTTGAATTTATTATTCTATAGTTTTCACATTTTCTTCTGGACACAAAATCAATCTACAAGCATTATTTGAACTATTGTCTTCATCCATATTATTTTCTTTCTCACAATGTTTCAACCAAACCACCTGGATAATACTTGTAGAATTTATCATATGTTATCTCAAGGAGTTTGAAAAATAATAAAATCAATCTATTTATTTTTCTTAAATATTGTTTGCAGCTTTTTAATTTATTGGATCTGGATTAAGCGTAGAAGGCCACAATCTGAATCTCATCAACTTATTCCTGGGTGCCTGTGCTGCATAGTAAGCTAGCAAAATGTATTTGTATCAATTCTAAATCTAATCTAAAAAAAAAATAATTAAGAGTTTATGTTGGGACAAATAACTTGACTCAAAATACAAAGACATTCTTTAATCTTAAAGTTGTGTTCTAATTCAAAGTTGGGTCTTACACAAATTGTGCCCAGGATGCTGATGCAGCTTAGAGTTTTGCAGCAGATACTCTTGGAATGGATATTTTACTCTCAACAAAAATTCAGTCGACATATTAAAAAATCCCATGAAATGGGTGGCTTTCAGCTTTAAAAAAAAAACAACAACATAAACTACTGTTAATCTCTCTTTGATTCAGTGAAGAGAGAAGAATTTAAAACAATTCTTATCTAGGAATAAATTGATTCAGAAGCAGGAGGAAGAGAAAAATTTATAAATTTCAAATAATTTCTAGTTGTTTTTTTTCAAGTCTTTTATTCTTGAATTTTCCTTTAACAATTTCAGAATAGACTTTAAAAACACTTAAAAATTTAACTAAAAAAGTAAAAAATGAATTACAGGAAAAAAAAGATTAGAAAACTTTCATTCAATTATGTTTTACATTAATTGATTTTAGAAAAATTAGGGACAAAGAATTATTCCGTGACAACATGCATACTTTGAAACAATCTTTTTGTCAAAAGAAAATTCCATCTCTTGCAATTACTGTTGCAATCTTATGTCTATGTTTTGTTTCATGTAAAAAATAAATAAATACAAAATACATAAAAAGATATTCAATGAAGAAAAGATGCAAAAAAATACAGATATCTTTATATTAACATGGCTTAAAAGCCTACTTATTTTCATTTAGAATCAAGACAGTTCACATATCCCTCTCCCATCTAATATTTTTTTTGCTTATTCTAATAATGATTGATTATTCATGAGAGTCAAATTTAAATTAATTTCCACTTCTATTATCAAGAATTTATTATGTGTTTCAACATCTATTTCATGAAACAATTGACAAAGCTCCTTTTTTGTTGATCAAAAATAAATGCAGACAAAATAAATGCAAAAATTGGCTAAACTCTGTTTTGATTATTTTCAAATTTGAAAAAAAAAAAAAAGATGAACGGCAAACAAACCTTAAAAGTCTATTAATTATGAGAAATGTTTTGGAAATAACACAAGCAATTCATCATCATTTACTTGAAAAGAAATAACTTAAACGAAGAAATGAAAATTATGCACCCAAATTTTCAAGGAAAATTGACAAATAGCATTTTGTGAAATTCATCTTTCAAAATACGGCAAAGAGCCTTTATTTTAATGTAGAATTTTTTTAAATTCCCAATTTCTAAAATTTGGAATTATTATCATTTTTACATAGGATGAGGCAAAATAGCATGACATGTTTGAATCTTTAGTAAAAGCAAATAAGAATAAATAATGAAAAAATTTATTTTATTTTCAAATGTACTAATAAAATAGAATGGTATATGTAAATTTGTAAAAATAAAAAATTTTTTGTCAGTATTTATTCTAATTTTCCTTTTTTTATCCTACAAATATGTCGGAACATTTTGTCCCACACTATATCATCATTTTTTTTAATTACATCTTTATCTTATGTTATTGAGATATCTGCCTATAACAACATCAATTCCAATTGACACATAAGTTCATTTAATATTCATTGACTAATACTAATATGTCACATGCATAAATTAGTATACTAGTTTTTGAATAATACTCTTATATAAGGTATGAAATAAACATGTTGATCCCCAGCTTTCAGTAAATGTACTATTATAATTCATAAAAACAATTAAAAAAAAGAAGTTGGTTTTAAAAATTACAATAAAAGGTTGAGAGTGTCACATGAAAAATAAAAAAACACAAGACAATTACAACCCAGCTCCAAATGAATAAAAAAAATTCATGATAGAATAAAAGCTCTTGAAAATAATTTTGCTAAAATCAAAAAAGCTGAATATAGAAAACAATAAAAAGAAGAAAAAAAAAGAAAAATGAAGAAACATTATTTGTCATCAGGGGCCACAGATTAAGATTTAATCTAGGAAAATTAAATGTGATTAAATGATGATTATCCTGAGAGCTGTAGGAATCAAATTATAGTTTTGAAGTACTCAATAAATAAATTTTAGACATGATTTGATGTTCATCTTGGCAAAACTAGGGAAGTGAGATGCAAGTGAGATCCAAGCAATATCCTTCCCCACTCAATTTAATAGAGAAGGGCAAGGTTTATTGCCATTGGCCTGGAAGTGGAAGGCTAAGAAAAGAAATTCACTACACTTTTTTTTATTTAACATACTTGATGAGGTAGTCTTACAACAATGTATTCTAAATCAATTATATATCTTTCTTTAGTCTAAGGCCAACCTGAATAAGTATATTAAAAAAAAATATTTTTAGGATGACTTGTGGGCACAAACATGACAAGACATTCCTCAAGATGATATTCGGCAACTGATAAATGCGATGCCTAAAAGAGTCCTAGCATTAAAAACAGCAAAGGGAAT
>JAYKTE010019894.1:0-15691 GCA_036873565.1 Xipholeptos notoides
GAAACAGATTCTAGACGGTGTCAATGAAGTGGGAACCGGATGAATTAATGCCCTCTTTCTGAGATATTGACGGCAGACACTGAAAAACCACCAAAAAATGTTTCCTTCAACACAAAAAACGAAACGCACATTATTAATGTTTACTACTTTTTACACACACTCCACGTCACGATTATTTGATTTATCCTATTCATTGAATTTTACTACTTTTGCTTCATCTTTGACATCAAATTTTGTTAAAAGCATTTATTGACGAATTTCAAAATATGTCGCATTAAATTGGTTTCCCTATTTTTAACAATGTCAATCAATTCAAACAAAACTGTCGGCAACTTTCTGTCTGTACGGTTATTAGTTTTACTTTTTACTCACTCGCTCCCAACGAACGATCATAATAATTTATTTAAAAAGTTTTAGCAATAAAATCAGGACAAAAGAACTTTTTTATAAGAAATATAAAATGTAATTTATTTTATGATTTAGAGTTAAATTTACAAACCGTTTTAGTGTTGACTAAATCAGGTGTTAGTAATTAAATAACTGAATAGGAAGACGTGTATTTGCGGATTAATTAAAACCGAAAATACCCGAAGTTTTCCGAATGATAACTCTTAACCGCCATCAACTTCTTCGTCTTACAACAATAATCACTTCAACAACACAAGAAAAACAATAAGAAGACACAGTGTAAATCTAACTGAAAAACCAAAGAATTAAAAATGCAACCTTGCAGTTGTTATCAACAGCTTTTTGGGGTTTATTTATGCCAAGAGACACCCAAAAAGCGAAGGACAAAAGTACAATAATTGTTTTTGATGCTCAAAGTAGAAGACCATTTTGTTTTATTAATGTCGATTTATTGAGTAAAAAGTTTTTTTTTCCTTTTTTTTCAATGTTCTTTTAAACAATGAAAAAGAAAAAGTTAAGTAGATGACATGATATTTATTATTTAACTGAAAAATAGAAAAGTTTAATTGAAAACATATCTTAAAAACAAAAACAAAAATCTGGGAACAAAAAAAAAAAACAAAGGACGAAAAAAAAAATTAAAATTTTTCAAATTGATTTTTAATTCCTGAAAGAAAAATGTCTAAAATTCAAGGAAATTTTCTTTTCTTTCTATTTTTTTCTTTCTTCTTGTCTCCAAAAGGTCAGTTGCATTTTTGGATTTTCATTTTTATTTTATTTTCATTTTTTTTTGTAGATTAAAAAAACAACTTTTCAAAATCAAAGGAAAAAAAAAACTTAATTAATTTTTTTTAATTTTCAGGAATTAAAAAAAATCATTTTAAGAAAACCTTACATTTTCTAATTTTTTTTTTTGAAAAATCAATTATTTTAATCGTATTTGTTTACTTTTTTTAAGAGATCGATGTTATTCAATATTTAGATGAATACGTTTATATTTATAGATTTTTTATTTAAATATATAAACATTTATTTTATCATTTATTGATATTTAGTTACAGATTTATTATTAATATTTATTTGCTAGTTATAGATTTATTTATCAAATAGATAGTAAATAATTAGTATTATTTAAGACTTTACTGTTTGATTTATTTTTAGTCGATAAAGAAGAAAATAAAGTTTATTTCAAAGTTTTAATTTAAAATGATTTTAATTAGATTTATTTCTAATGGATTTTTTTCTTGTTTGCACAAACTTTATTTTTTAAAGAATTTTATGCTGGTTATTAATTTAAAGAAAAAAATAATAAATTTCCAGATTTTATTTCAAATAAAATTCCAAACATTTGAAAAATTTTAAGATTTTTTTTAACTTAATTTAATTTTCGTCTGTTTGTAGTTTAGTTTTATTTTACTATAGCTTCGTTTGCATTTTTTTTTTAAATACAAAACTTAAAAATATGTTAATTTATTGTTGAAACAGTTTCTTAACAGATTTTGATAGTTTTTAAGTTGTAAAATAAAATTACATAAAATTCATTGTAATCGGTTTGGTTGCATGAATTTACAAACTCGACTCCTGGCAAAGATATTATTTTTAAAATTTCAAACTAAACTTTTTCAACCAACACTAAAATTTCCAAAAAAATAAAGATAGATCTAAAAACTATATGAGTCAATTTAAGTCACCTGGAAGAAGACCGGAAGGTAATTCGGTCGAAACGTAGTGAGACAGACAGAAAACAATAAGGATGTGGACAATAGTAGTCTGAATAAGGATTCCGAAAAATAAACTTTTTCAGTCAAAGTTTAACTATTTTTTATTATTCCTTATTTTTGGTAAAACTTCATTCATTTTCAAACATAAAACAACTTTTTCCAGACAAATTGAGATTAATGATTTTTGTTTTCTTTACTTGAAATATCTCAACTTTCATTTGAAATATTCATGTAAAAATCTGTTATTTATTTACTTTTAGGGATGCTGTTAATAATAATAATAATAATAATCTCGATCTTCTGTTTGAATATTCTTTGCTAATACTTTCAGATTGTTTTCTTGGTCAAACTTTCTTTTTCATTGAAAATGAATTTATAAAACCTGGGTGGGTGAATATTCGAAATCCACGCTTCCTCTTCTTCACAGAAAGCAAATATAATTTTAATTATTCCTAATTTATTTAATTATTAAAACCAGTTTGATTGTCGATGATGCAATAAGACTCGACAAAAAAACACGTTTTTTTTTTGTTCTTCTTTAGATTAAAAAATCTGGAAAAAAAATTAAATTAATTTCCAAATTAACACGTTTTTCTACTTTTATCAGACAACAATGATTTGAATTAAATTTAAAACATTTTATTGAATTAATATTTCTTTGATTGAAAGTTAAAACGTTTATTTGTTAGCTAATAAATGTTGTTCCTCAACTTATCAAAATATCGATCGATATAGATTAAATAATTACCAAAACATTTAATTTTGTTTTTTTTATGCTAAAAGAAAAGAAAACTTCAACAAAAAATGCATTGATTTGGCAAGAGAACTTCAATTTTTACTTTAACACATGATTGCGACTAAAAATGACAATCTTTTTTAGAATCTATTTAAATAAACATTTAGACACTCGATTCCTTTTTAATTGATTTATGTTATTGTTATTGTATCGTCATTTCCTTCATTTGAATCAATAATGTATTTTTTAAATTAATAGTTAATGGGTGAGTGTGTCATTTTCATTTTTTTTTTTAATTTAGAATGAAAAGTTTTTTTTTAATTTTGCCTAAAATCTAATCAATTGAGCCGACAGACCGGGAAGGAAGGAAGGGTTGATTGGCAAAAACATCTCTCTTAAAGAGAAACATTTTGGTTTTCATGATGAAAATTTAAATTCGTTTATGTAAAATGAATTTTACTCTTATTTACACGAAAAAATTCACTCATCCTCTCGGCATTAAATGACATAAAAAAGGGTTGATAAAACAAAAACAAACCAAAAAATCACTCGTCGACTTTCTTTTATTTCTGATTTCAAAGAGCAAGATGTTAATTAGAATTACGTGACAGACGGCAAACAAACACACATAAAAAAACAATTAAATAAATTCCTAAATTCTTTCTTTAAATTCAATTTATTAAAGTTAATTATCCTCTTATTTCTTGCGGGGGAGGGGGGGATTAAGTTAGTTAATTTCTTGCCAGATTGGCTTTAGTTTTTTTTTTTTTTTTACTTTTACATTTGTTTCTTCATGTCCACTCACAAAAACCACCTACCCACGTTGTACCAGAAGTCCCTTTAACCCTCACCAAGATTTAAGAAAACTGAAATATACATAAAAAATTCAACAAAAATAATCCGCGAATAATACCTTTTATTATAATGCCCCCACCCTCTCTCTCCCTCTCTCGTAATGTTTGTAATTTGGAAGACACGGAATTTTGTTCCGTCTGGGGTTTGTCCACCCAACCACACACACGTTAGACTAAATAAAATCAAGAAATACGTTTGTTTACACGAGTAATTTAATTTCTGAATCTAGTGTTTTAGAGCCTCCACTCTAAAATCCTAGGGATTTTTTGTGACAGCTTCTTGTGGTGATGACAGTTATTAAAAAAAAAATACCACTACTCGCCCGAACTTCTCGTCACGTCAGTAACAACAACTTAACACATTATGTTAAGTTGTTGTTTCTGTTGCGACAATCTCTCTCCCTCTCTCTCTCTCTCTCTCTCTCACACACACACAATTAAAGAATAAAATTCTCTCTCTCCACTCACCATCATCATCACCATTTTGTGCACACACACACACACCCCGTCATCGCAAAGAAACTTTGAACTGAAACTGCTGAAAGTTTTCAGTTAGAATTTGTTGGAAAATAAACGAAGGGTAAAAAAAATCCTTTCCTACAAATTATTTTATTATTTCGCTGCGTTTAAAAAATAACCAACAAAAACGGAAACTGAAAAACAGCTTGAATGAATGAAGAAAAGGAAGGAATTAAACCAAAAAAAAAAAATCATTCATTTATTCGTTTCTTTTACTTCATCTTCACCCAAGTGCAGGCAGCTGAGCGGGCGGAGTCAGTTACAGTTCGATTTTTGTCTGTCTGTCTGTATGCATTATTTCATTTTGTTTGTTGTATAGATGTCACTGTCACATCCACAACCAGTGTCACAATTCGGGTTAAACGACACACTTGATAATAACAGCACAAAAAACATTACAACTTAGTTTTTAAAAAGATGTCACATAACGCTAAGATTTCTGAAATTCAAAAGAAAGAAAATTGTTCCGTTTTCCTTCTGAAAATGAAACTTTTTCTCTTTAGTCTATGTTAGTAAATTAAAAAAAAACGATTCGTTATTGTCAGGTAAATACTTATTTCAATAGTAGGAATAATGGATTTTTTTCGGACTGTTCCATTTTCCGTTGGCGTGTTGGCGTTCCATTTCACGAAAATAATTTTCAAATGAAATAATTTACTTTTTTTTCTTTTCTTTTTTTTTGCACTAAACTAAAGTAGAAAAAAAGTTATGGCAAAAACGCATGTTTCAAAAATTATTCGTGTGATTAACTGCCACGCACGCACTGCTCTCTAGGATAAGAACTCCTGAGTCGTGTAAACAACCGCATCATCCCTTAAACTGCCTTCAAGTTTGTTATCCGTTGTTGCATCACGTTTTTGACCAAATGGCCTGCTTGCTTGAGTAGGATTCAAACCTCTATCTTTAGACAATTCTCACATGGAGTCATAGAGACTCAACGCCTCTATCTGCGGCCATGGCTCCCGAAGGGCAATCAAGGTTGGATTTTACAGTCTTAAATCCAAATTCTCTTTCTTCTGGTCTTCCAAGTCGGGTACGTACAAGGTGTTGGTACGTACCAAATTTGTAATTGTATTTATTTTGGAATGTGAACGTGGGTGCCACTGCCATAGATACAGGGTCACGATTAATCACTCGATGAAGAAGGCCAGGAGGATAAGTTGTCTGAAATGTAGTGAAAAAAAAACATCAACTATGAAAGGACAGTTAACACTAATAACAGTCCGCAAATAAATTAATACATAGATTTAAAAAGCCCCATCTTGAAGAATTCCAAAATATTTTAAAATTTTACAATCTAGTATGAGTTTATTGTAAAATATCTTAGTTGGTTTTGAATTTTAAATACAAAATAAAGTGGCTGGTAGTTCTTTTAAAAAAAATGTTTGGTCTCAGTGTTTTGTTTTCTATTTTTGAAGTAGGCACACTAAAAAATGGTCCATGACGACACATTAGAACTTGGTTATGTCCTTGCTTCCTGTTGTAAATTATGCACAAATTTCTATTTGTGTATTTAGTAAAAACAAGATAAATAAATCCTACTCTAGACATTCATCTGAAATTCCTTTAAAGAACCTTTAACGTACTTGATGACAATAGACTTTATCTGATCTATTTTAGACTAGCAAAAGATCTTTATCAAAAATATATGATAAAAGCCTTTTTTCTTGATGGAAGAACAATAAGTACTTTTTCTCTTCTCATGTTTTTATCTTCTTTTTACATTTAAAATAAAAATAACTATATTCTGTATCACAGGTTGTTGATGACTAAGGTAGTTTTTTTATGTAACTATGGAAACTGGATTACTCTATTTTGCTTAGAAAATGTCACTTTGGTTTAACAAGCTTATCACTTTAATCTCTTGCAGCCATTTTATTTATTTAGGTAGAGACTAATAACAAATCCTCACTCCACAGTATCTTTATGATAATTGTTTATAATTAGCAGTCTTAGTTTTTTTAAAAGGATCCATTCTACTCAATTTTATTTTGCTATTGGAAAGGAATCTAAAAGAAAATAAGATTCAGTATTCTTGTCAACATAAATGGCTTTAGTTTATTTTAGGAGAATGCAATACATTATCATTATGTACATTATATCTTGATTTTACTGTTAAGATTCAGTAAATTTGAAACATCGCTTGTTTGCATCCAATATGTCAAGAGGAGGTGCTTTTGGCAGTGGATAGGCAGTCAGACTTCGGAATTGTAATAAACCAATTTCAAATCAGTTGTTCCATTATGTTCACATTTGTTCTAACAACCATGGGAAAGGTATGAATCCCTACATTGGATTATGCTGTGGATTAAATAGTGAACACTATGTTATTTAAAAAACTGTGCGGATAAAAGAACGTTTATCAAAAATTATTGTTCTCAGCATTAAATGGCCTAAAAAGGTTGATATGCTGTAAAACACAAACAGATATGTAAAAAAATTAAAATTACATTAAAAACCTTGTAATTTTTCAGATTCTTCCATTTTTCATGGCTCAAATCCAATGCAGAATTGCATTGAGACAAGTTAAATAGCCTTTGCTCGGTCATACTAATCTAAATATTATGTGACTGATATAGATTAATGATATTTCCCAGTGCCCACTGACTGTTTATTGTAATTCTTTTCAGACTACTTATTTGTACTGGAAATAGTGTTTAAAAATCAACCTTCATTATAATGAGATTACACTGACATCACATTCTAAATAATACTAGATACAGAAATTGTAAATAGTGATAGATTTATAAGTTTGGAAGAAGCCTGATTTTACCATCGAAAATTCTTTTTCTTTCCTTACAAACACAAGAAGTTTGAGTAGGCCTGTTACATATGTGTCAAGAAAATTATATCAATTGTGCCATGTAGTAGCTGTGAATAAATCTGGTGTAAAAAATATTGTTGAAATTAAATGATTTCAAATTAAACACACATTGCAATAATATTAAACTTAATTATTATAATGTCAATGAGTAAAACTCTATATATAAGTATATAATAGTTGATTTTATTTTTATTACTGAATTCTATGTTGAATTGGCTGTTCAAAAATTAATTAGGGTAAAATTTGAGTTTCCAACGTAAAACAACAAAGTTGATTAAAAAATATTGCAAAGTATGTCTGTTTGCTTCAACATTTTTGCTGTCGTGTGAAATTCCTGTATAGATATTAATTTCACACCAATAGATAAAATCTAAATTTTTAATAATGTATCTCACATAGTTACGATTTTCATACTAAAATTGTTTGATTCTCACTCTTCTACTTTCAACTGATACTTGATATAACACTATCTTTGTCATTAGAAAACTATTTTATACAAATTTTAATCTTTGTTTTGTATGAAATAAACCTACTTTTGCAATAAAACCTTCAGTTTGGAGTATATCAACAAGACCTGTAGTTCCAGTAAAGCTTTATACATGGTAGCACATGCTAAGTGGGTGAATATTAACACTGAGAATGTACCTGCTTTGGACAGCATAGAGAGTAGTAAAACCTTTTAGAAATACCTCAAAAAACCTGATTTTCAAGATTTTAAAGCAACTTGGAAATAAGATCAAGACTTACACAATTCTCACTCTTGCCATTCATTAATGGGTCTTTCAATCACTTGGAAATGAAAACCTAATTATTATTGAGCAGTGTTGTTGAAATTGGACGACTCATACATTAATTGGCTAATTTTAAGTGTTTAGAGAATTAAATCTGCTTTTTCTTTCTTTTTTTCTGTAGCAAGTCCACCAGAAGAAGAAGATGAAGATGCCAAAGAAAAATTATTACTTACTATTGTGAGGATTGAACAAGAGTATGCTCACCTCAGTTGGTTTTCTAATGTGACTTCTCGACCAGGACTTGTGAAATGTGAAGTTGTATGTCGACCTGAAAACGAAGAAAGTCAGGCCACTGAAATCAAAAACAGTTTACCCACCAATTGGACTTTACTTGAACTCCCCGAACTTCATAACAACACAAAATATTCAGTGTTTATTGTTTGCTCTTTGGACAGAGAGGTCTATAGATCAAATGTTGTTGATTTTATTACAGGTAAGTTTCACTTTCTGTGATACAAGATCATCTCTGATAATCTTGCTTCTTTTACATTTCATAACTTATGTACCATTGCATGGTTATCGTCGGGTTTGGAAGATCGGCAGAGGGTAACATTGGAAGGTAGGGCTTACTTAAGTTTTAGAAAGATGGTTCTTTGTCTTGCCCTTAAAAAAAAACTAAGTGTGAAAAATGATTACCAAAAATGTTTGTTCTTGGCATTAAATGAACTTAAAGGTTGATATGCCGTAAAACACAAACAAACAAATTCTACAATTTATCAATTTTAATCCTTACATTTTCTACATCATTGTTGTTTTTAATTTGATTTTATTGGGGAAAATACTGTTTCTTTTTACCAAACAGGAGCACCTATAACGACCCATTTGAATAAAGATATCCTCAGAGAAAGTCCTCATTTTCCACCGCCAGAAGCTATTCATGAAAGTCAAGTAACAGATGTTGTCCTTGGAGTTTTATCAGGTATAATTGGAGCAACCATTACCTTTATTAGTGCCTTTTACCTATGGAAAAAATACCAACGAAGACAAAGAGTGCTCAGATTTTACAGGTAAGTGTTTTTGAAGTACTATTTTTAATATAGTTATATTGAAATCAAGTAAAGGAATTCTGTTACTAGTTTCTGTGATTTCAAATCCAATTTATTTTTTATTATTATCTTATGTTTACAATGTATAAAATAAAAACAAATAACTAAAATTTAATTTTAGATTTCTTATTTTCATTCTTTTTGTATTATAGAAACAAAAAACTAAATTAAATATTATAAAGTATAAAGCCAACCTCCTTTGTAACAGTTTATTAACTCATATTTTACATTTTGGAATTAATTTAATGTGTCATTTTGCGTGAAGTACTAACGTTATTATATTGAGATTAGATTTTACCCAAATTAATACTTTTAGTCTACTCTTTTATTAACATGTTTATTGACCTCTTATTCTGCCCTGCAAAAAATAAAACCTCTGAAAAATATATTACTGGAACCTTATTTTACAACGAACATTCATGTTCTTTTTTTAATTTAATCTAAGACCCATCACTTTTGTTTCTATTCTGACTCACATTAGTCTAATAGAACTGTAAAAGTCTTAAAATAGCTCTTATTCCTTGCAAAATATTGGAGTTTAACATTTTCATTTTAGTAAATAGAAAACCTTTGTAGAAATAATGACAAAACTAGCAGATTGATCTGGCATTGCCCGGGTGCTGGATTAACTGTTACATAACTTTAAAAGTTTTATTGAATCTATATATCAGATGCACCCAGCGTTGTCTGGATGTGGGATTAAACAGTTTCAAATTTTACCCCAATTTTCACCCTTGAGCAGTTATTTTTCCGGCTCAAAGCCAATAAAAAAAGTTTTACCCAGATCCAAGTACCATATATAAAAAAAATTCAAATGTTTAGTCCCAAAATTGGCAGAGGAATTTGGTAGAGACTGCAAAGGTCAAATCTTCCAACTTTGACCTCTTGGCAGCTAAATTTCCGACTGAAAACCAATTAAAAAGTTTTCTCCATGTTCGAATATCCTGAATGTCAAACCTCAAGTCTGTAGACGAAAAATTGACAGTGGAGTTTGGTAGGGAAAATTGTACACAGACAGATAGACAATTTCACTTTTATAGATAGCCTTGCTCAGGAATTGCTTTGATACTCTTTTTATGCTCATTTTGATCTGAAATTTAGTAATTCCAATATAATTTTCTTTCTAAAAAAAACTACCATATTTTTTTTAAATCCTAAAATTATTTTAGTAAACTGCAGATATTTTCACATCCTAATGAACAATGTAGCGTTATTATGATACAAAACCTCGCCTAAAACACTCCCACATACATAGATTAATGTTGTGTAAAATGTCATTTATATAATAGTAGACATTATCAAAATATTTTTTTTTTTTACTATTTGTCAGATTATTTGTCTATTTATTTAAATTTGAATTAACCCCCCCCTTATTTTATTTTTTTTCTTTTTCTTCAGGGAAGCCACTGGAATTGAAACCAACCTATTTGGTGTGGTTCAAGTTTATTTTGATGATGCCACTACAAATTCAAACATTGTCACAGATTAGAAATAAAATATGTAAATAAAAACTAAAGACATTTTTGAAACTTGAATTTTTTAGAAATGAATTCCTTTTATGTGATCATCTTGTGTTAAATAATTATACTTTGTGAAATGTATGGATTCCTTGAAATTCTGTGAAACCATTTTCCCTACCTCAAGACCATTTGGTATTTATCACCAATGATTTGATCAACATACATACTCATAATTGTTTGTTTTCTGTTATTTTGGGGAGATTCTGTTTAGGGTTATGATTTGTTGGAAAAACAAATGTTAAAATGGTGGAAAAGCTTGTTATAAAGACAAAACAACACTGACTATAAAATAAAATGTTACATTATTTTTTATTACTTCAAAAAGTTTTATATATAAAACCTTTCACTTAATTACTTGTGTTCTTTGATTCATTGTGTCTTGTTAAAAAAAATGATTCTAATAAAATAAAAAAATGAAATGTTTATTGTATTATTTCCTTTTCTTTTTCAAATTTACATTCCCAGATAAATTTACTTTAAATATGATTTTTATTCTAAAATATCCATTTGAATATAAGTGTGTTTCAATTTATTAGATGAATTCTGATTATCTTCATTCAAGTTACTTCAATTTCTACTCACATCTTCAGATACCTGAAGGTCACAACAACCAAGATGTAGTAAAGATTAGTAGAAGTCTAAATAACTTGAATAAAGATGAGTTGAGTGACTTTTGATTTGTCATAGTGAGAATTTAATCGTTCCAGTGTCTTTTATCTAGAAACTTAGGGTTACTTTAATTTTTTTTGTGTCACTTAAAAACTTGTCTATTGTCCTCATCTTTATTGTTACCTTCACAATCCTTGGGATCAGGCTTGACAATTTGTACACATATCTTTTAGGTTATGTCCTCCTTATCATTGTTACCTTCATAATCCTTGAGATGAGGCTTAATAATTTGTACATCTATTTTTCGAACTGTTTTCCTCATATTTATCATTGTTACCTTCACAATCCCTGGGATCAGGCAAACAAAGTGTCCGATAGGCCTCAACCATGGACACTCGTGTGCTATTTGTGGCAGAATATACTTGTCGAGGTTGGGGCTCCTTAGCCATATCACCTGCCACTCTGCATTTCAAACAAAAAGACAGAGGAGAAGTGGGCACACAATAAATTGTGCATCAGGGAGTTTCGCCTATAAGGTATGTGATAAAATATGTAAATCTGGAGAGGGGCTTTGGAACCAAATGCAAACTCATTCGTGTGCAGCCATATAGAGTTGGCCTTCTTCTATAAAGATGTGGCAGTCACCACATATATGTGTGTGTGTCTATTTATGCATATTTTATTGAAATAAGTTGGATTAAATCTCATCAGGAAATTGGAAAGAATAAAGAAAAAAAAAAAATATATATATATATAAAGTAATTTAAAAAAAAAACAAAACCTGGATATGTGTTATACCGACATTGTAAGGTTTCGGTTATTTACTAACCTTCTTCAGGGCATGTGTTTATTTGACTACAAGATAAATGTTTATCATGGACAGTAGATGTTAGTAGTCGAAAACAAGTTTGAAAAATAGAAAATTAAAAGATAAAAAAATATTTAAAATGCATCTATAACAGTCAATGCAAACTCTTTTTTTTTTCATTTGTTGGAAAAATGTTTTTTCCAAAATTATTTTTATTATACATTGTCAGAATTTATTTTTCATTTCTAAAATATATATATTTATATATCTCCATGTGTATGTGTGTGTATTAATTTCGATATTCATGATTATGTTGATGTTGATGGTATCAAATCTGTTTTCTAACAGAATAATAGAATCCAATCTATAAAAGTGATATTGTCTGTCTGAGAAAAACAGTCTCTCAGTTTACTAAAATAACTTTTGGCCTTCAAAAAGTTATGGTAGTTTAAAAAAAAATCTTGGAATTACAAAAGCAGATCTAAATGAGCACAAAAGGAGGATCAAAGCAATCAATCCCTGGCGACGCCTGAGCAAGGCAATAATGCTGGACCGCTTATACATTCATAAATTTTGTGGACAAACTCAACACTGACCTTTCAAATATTGCTTTTTAGGGGTTGGGTCTGATTTGGACGAATAATTGTAGCTGATAAATAGTTTTCATCAACTTTAATGGTATTTATGGTGGCCGCCATTTTTATTTAACTAACTCTAATCTCAACCCTAAACCTAACCTCAACCCTAACCCTAATCTCAACCCTAAGCAGACCCAAATACCCCTAAAAATCAACATTTGAAAGATAAGTATTAATTAATTAAATATATTAAATGAATTGGACAGGTTGGTGTTGGTTACTACATTCACCACTATGTATTTTTTGATATTGAAATAATCAACTAATAAATCCAAAATGCCAAGGTTTTCGATGGTTTTTCATTCACTTTTCAGATGAAGGGAAAAGAATCCAAACACGTTGAAGAGTGAATTTTTTTTTGTTGGGAGGGGCAGGTCTGCTGCCTGTGGGTCACTGATTGGTTTGTGTTATGTTTGTGACCCAACCATTGATTATTGGGCTAATCAGTCTATGAATTGATGACAGGGGGAAGTCCACTTGGGACAGTGAGTAAAGGCAGTCAGACTTAGGAATCGTAATAAGCCAATTCGAATAATCCTATTTTCTTTCCAGAGCGTGTGGACAAAAAAGAACATTTATCAAAAAATCATTGCCCTTGGCATTAAATGACCTAAAAAGGTTACTGTAAAAAGACGAAGAAACCAAATAAAAAAGAAATACATTTATTAAAAAAGAATTGCTCTCGGCATTAAATGATCTAAAAAGGTTGATATGCCGTAAAAAGACGAAACCAAATGAAAAAGACATTTATCCAAAAATGATTGTTCTCACTCTAGCATTAAATGACCTAAAAAGGTTGATATGCCGTAAAACAATCA
Source organism: Xipholeptos notoides (assembly GCA_036873565.1). Classification (NCBI taxonomy): domain Eukaryota; kingdom Metazoa; phylum Mollusca; class Cephalopoda; family Idiosepiidae; genus Xipholeptos; species Xipholeptos notoides. The sequence goes on from JAYKTE010019894.1 coordinate 13,293, forward strand.
ATCAATAGATAAAGGAAGATTTCCGGAAACGCCGCCGCCAAGAAATCTAGCCTGACATTTAAGAAGTTATTTCCCTTTCTTTAAAGGCCAGGTGGGTGGACATAATTAGGCTGTTGTTGTTGTAGTCGCATCTTGACAAAAACCACCACAGGTGTAAAAGCGAGTTGAAACCATATCCGCCATTTACCACTTCACTTACTTACTACTCACTACACTGAGCTTCTTTTTCTTCTTCCTTCTTTTTTAACTTGAAGGATCAACCAAATTTACTTCAATTCAGGTATTTCAATTTTACTTAACTTCTCCTCCATTTACTTTTTTCTTTTTCTCGGCGAAAAAAGACAAACTTTCCATAATTATTGAAAAGAAAGAAATCTTAAATAAATCTCTCAATTTCTCACTTCGTTTATGTTGTTGACATTTACTTACTTTCCCTAAAAACTGAGGAGACATTTTTAACAAAGAGAGCCCCCCCCCCCACAAAACGAACTCATACCACACACACCTCATATTTTGAATGCGTTCAGTGAAAAAAAAAAAAAAAAAAAAAACTTTTGAAAAATTTTCATCGCAACTTCTTTTTTTTATAATTCTATTTATTCATTTATTTATTGCGTGTGTGTGTGTGTGGGGGGGTACGGAGTCAATAATAGTTTAATGCTAAATTTTACCTGTAATTTAATTTTTTTTTTTTTTAATTGCAACTTTGTTTTGGAGGGTGGATTGTTTAAACAAATTTAAAAAAAATGGTGTGTTTTTTGTGTTGCAAGTAAAATGTCAATCCGGGAAAGATGGTCAACGAGGACCGAACAAACACGTTTGGAAAGAAGCTTGGAAATTATATTAAGACACTTGACCCAGCCAGCGAGCCACTAAAGTCTCTTGTTAGAGAACAAGAAAAAAACGAATTAAAAATATTGAAAAGGAAAATTATAATTCTTTTTAATGAAACTTGTCTCAAAAAAAAAAGTTTTCTTTTGTTTAAAGTTTAAACTTTAGAATAAAAACAAAATTGAAACGAAATAAATTAAATTAAAAACACAGCGGCAGGCAGGCTAGGCAGTAACCACAACCAAACCACCACATTAGTGAAAGGAAGTTAAAAACAACAGTTTCAACAGTTAACAAAACAACACATTAATTAACTTTCAGAACATAATCTAAAATAATGTTTATTGTTTAACTATAAAATTTAGCCTATGTTTGTTTAAATAATTCCTTTTTGATAGTAGATTTAGAATTTAATTTTAATTTTTTTTTTAAATTGCATTCGGAAAGAAAGAAAAAACTGCCTGCCCCTACCCTTGAAAACAGCAAAAGAAAAAAAAATGCCCCCTTTTTTTCATTAAAACAGAATCTTTTTTCTTTTTCGCTGGAAACTAAAATAAAATCCAGAACAAATTATTCCTACAAAGAATTAAGTTTCCAAAAAAACTACCTTTAATTTGTTTTTTTTATTTCATTTTACAATTGATTCTATTTTTATTGATCAATCAAAATTAATAAAAATTATTGTCCCTAATTTCCGTGGCCAAAAATCTATCTACATCGAAAAACTGAACTTAACTTTTACTAAAAATTGTTAAAAAACACACACATGTAACTTTATCATTCAGTTAATCAATTTGATTCTTTGTGTTTTTTATTTTATTTTATTTTGATGGCTAGTAAATTTGTTTTTCAGTTAATATCGTGTTCTTTTCAAACCTACAAGTAACAACAACACTAACACAATGACCTTATCTCGTGTCGTTACTTACTTCCTTCCTTCCTCGTCTTATTTAATTAAAAAAGAAATAGCACAAATATTTAAATCAAGAAAACTTCCCTGGTTTTGTTGATCGTGATAAGCAAAGCATTTAAAATATTGATTATAGTCGCTTTTTTTTTCTTCGCAAACTTTTAAGTTAGAGTTTACAATAAATCTCTTAAAAATTAAAACGAAATGTGAAAACTGAATGCAATTTGTGTTGTTGTTGACACACCTTTATTAAATTATTTAAAATTATTCATAATAAATTATTGGACTTTTTGGTTGAAATACAGTCAGTTTCTATTGTGGTGGTTGGTGTTGTGTGTGTGCTGGCTGGCTGCTGCTCCTGAAATAAAAAATAGTATCTTAATTTCTTGTGTAAAAACTGCAATAACTTGATTTTTTCACGATGAAAAAAAATAACAGTGGTCTTTCGTTACCCGTGTGTGTGTGTGTGTAAAAACCAAAAGATTTCATAGTTTATTCAGAACAAAAATGGGTGGACGAGACGAGTACCTGTCGAACATTGACCCCCCCCCTCTAAAATCGTTTTTTTTTTTAATTTTTTCAAATTTTTCTGCGGAATATTATCGATAGGACACCAATATGCCAAATTAGAAAAAAAAATGGGGAAAAAAAATATTTA
>JAYKTE010020005.1:0-15689 GCA_036873565.1 Xipholeptos notoides
AATCAACAAAAGTCCAGGGATGAGCACATAAAAAATGACCTTGTGCCACACTTGGGTTGGTGCTCGACCAAGTAAATATCATAAAAATTATGATCCTTTCATATTCTATCAATCTGTCCTTGTTGATGGTAGTTTATTGTTTGAATCAACAACTATTATTAAAATAGTCTTTTTTTTCAGTATCTTTAAGATGAGGCTTGGTAATTTGTGTATTTTATTTTTGGACTATTGTCCTCATCTTTATTTTTAGCTACACCACATTTTGGCTGATGTACCCTCATCAGGTGATCGAGCTCAATAAACTTCTAGTTCCAATAAGGAGCCTTCACAGAACTTTGAATTTAACTCGTTATTCAATGCACAGAGTTAGACTGGTCTTCTTCTATCAACTATCATCTGATAGAAGTGTTGATTCTTTGAAGTATGTTCTTAATTATTATTGCGTTTTGTTCGATTAAAGTTCTGATTATGACATGAAGTATCCTAAGTTCAATCACCTGAAGAAGGCTGAAAAGTCCATTGGCCGAAACGTTGTGGCAATAATAAAGATGAAGAAAACAGTCTGAAAATTTGATACATAAAATACTTTTGTTGGATATTTGTTTTTGTGAAATCATTTTCAAAATGTTTATTTGTGTCTCTTTGAGTAATGCCGAACAAAGCATGACTTTTCAATACAGATATAAAGGAGAAGTCTCTATGGCACATTAATAAAGGACTATGTTTTACGACACAATTGTTCAAATAATTTCTATTAAAAATTGATTAGTTTACTGGTGAAAATTTTATTTTCATAAAATCTTGAAATGAATTCATCTTTATGTTTTTCTATTTCACAGGAGCTGACAGGAGGAAATTTTGAAGAAAACTTAGCATCTTTAAATCTTAAGGAAAATACAGATTACCATTTCTTTAGCTGATATTCATCAACTGTCTAAATTTATTAGATGAGTTTTGATTATTATCTTTATTATCTTAATTCAACTTATTCAGACTTCTACTTTTATCTTCAATGTTATCTTCACGACATTTCAGCCTTCCTTAGGTATTACTTGAACTAACAAACCCTCATACTGAACTAGGGAGCCAGTTCAGATATGCAGGCTTTAACATTCACTTTCCATCTGGGAGTAGACTGTCCACATTTTGTAAACATTATAAGGTACTATGTCAATCTATTCTATGTCTATTCTTTAGTTAATTTTACTAAGTTTGAATAATACTTGAGGAAGGTCAAAGACCATTTGTCTGAAATATTATAAAGATAACACTGAAGATGAGAGACAAAAATCTGCATAACTTAAATAAAAATTATATTTATAAGTTTTTATTTGAATAAACATTTTTATTTGATAATTTTGTTGTTATATTGATTTTTTTTTATCTAGCATTATCCCTTGTACCAAAATATCTTTATATTTATAAGTTTTTATAGAGTGTATGTATGTGTGTGTGGGGGAGAGAGAGAGAGAGAGAGAGAGAGAGAGAGAGAGAGAGAGATATATATATAAGTGAATGCTATAAAATAAGCATAAATTGTATGTGGGGGCTCAATGTCTTTGTTAGTATGTTCTATTCCACAAAAAGATTTATTCAGCATCATTTGTTCACAGATTTAATACCATAATATATGTTTTGAGCCACAATAAATGTCTATAGAATCAATTCATTTAATGACTACAAAGCAAAAGATTTGGAAAAGTCTAGAACTATGTTGCCCTTGTACTCATGCAAAAATGAAACTTTAATTTGATAGATATATCTGTAATGATTGTGCATTGTTCTTCATTTTTTTATATGCAACAGGTTTAGGTTTAGGATTATTGAAAATGTATTGTTAACTCTAAAAAGGTTTTTAAAAGAAAGTAGAACAAAATGAACATGACACCAAACTAAAGTACATATTTTTAGAACAAAAATTTATATGTGTAGACATTCACATAGTTGTCATTACAAAAAAGAAATATATAAACACTAGCAAAGATAACCGCACTTTGCGTGTGCAAAAAAAAAAAAGGATGCTTGACCTTTGACCTTGAAAAATTGTGTGCACCATCAGTAAGTGGGGACCATCATAATGCCAGATTTTGTCAGGATCGGTCCAGCGGTATGGGCTGTAGAAAAGTATACATAAATAGGCTATGACCTTAATAGGCTATGACCTTGATAAACTTTTACCTTGACCTTGAAAATTGGTGTGCATTATCCCTTGGCTAGAGACCATCTTTATGCCATGTTTTGTCATGATCGGTCCACTGCTATAGGCTGTACCAGGGAGTATACATAAATATACTTTGACCTTGATATACCACGACCTTGATGACCTTTAACCATGAAAAATGGTGAGCACTATGCATCGGTTGTAGACAATCCTCATGTCAAGTTTGGTCATGATTGGTTCACTGGTTTGAGCTGTAGGAGAGTTGTACACACGCAAATACACACACACACACGCACACACACATGAACACTACTACTTTATATATATAGATTAATTCATAAATTTATTCAATTAATTCTTTTATTTTATGTCCAAGTGTGACTATTGTTTAATGAGTACTTTGTTTTAGACATTTTCCAAAAAGATTCAGCATCAAATAACTTAAGGAACTTTGCATCCCATTAAATAAAGAATTAAAATCCAAATTTTTTATTTTTCCAAGAATTCATTCATTTAAAAAAATAAGGTTACTGTTGGTCTAGTATTATTAGCTAATATTCAAAAGAGAAGGCAAAATCTATGTTGATAAAGAACATTAACAACAAAAGCCTATTTTGTTTTTGAAATACATGCTTGTTGGTTACGCAAAAGATTATTGTTGCAAATGTTGTTGAGTGCATGATATCAAGCTTATTTGCAGTGGAGTTCATTTAAAATGGCCCCCAAGAAAAAACTAGAATGAAAAATGCATCATTTCAGTAACAACGACATGAACCATTACATTCCACCAGGATTTATCTTTCAAAGATGATTTGGTTTTTGTTGTTAATATTTTCTTTCTTGTACAAGGGTCGTTCCAAAAGTAATGCCACCTATTTTTTAAAGTTAAGCTTTGAAGACAGGAGTTGTACCAGTAAAACAAGCTGTTGCCACCTGAAATTGATGAACCCATCTCCTAAATGTGCTGACATCAACTGCATCAGCTTTGTAAACATTAAACAGGCGACGGTGAATGTTCATTGGTTAAATTTTTTCTGTGGAATTCATCTCCGCTTCTGACATACATCCCATTTCAGGAGTTGCTTTCTTAGATTCTAACACTGCCAACAGAGTGATGAAACTTTCTGGTCATGAAAGTATAAGTTCAGCCATCATAACAATGCAATTTTCTATCCCCTCTGATCCATTTGGGTGGAATACAAAAAAAGAGACATTACTTTTGGAAAGACCCTCATAATGTCACATTTTTGTAAACAAATCTGTTTACCCCAATGGCCAGATTAAGACATGAAGCTAATGCAATGCACCACTATTTTAGTGTTTACTTGTAATCCTTGCAATGAGACAGTGTGATTTTGTTCCTCTTTATTATAAATAATCTAAGTATGAAAACTGATAAAGGGTCTATATCATGTGAGTGTTTCTCTTTTATTACACATTTAACTTTTCAAACTCTGCAATAATGTAATTGCAACTCTTAATTTTTCCATCTTCAAAATTCTAAAACAGAACAAATGTCGATGTCATCTTCGATAATATTGTGGGCAAAATTGAAAAACAGTTTGGTTTCTCTGTGTTATATTCTGTAAAATTCTTTCAAATTTCAAGAATTTCAAGAATTATTTATAAAATTGTTGGTGATGAAGATTTTGTGTAAGAAATGTAGTTAACCAGCCAGCATGTTAGTTAAAGACAAAGAAATAATCAATACATTTTACTGTTAGTTTGATATTACTAAACTAAGAATTGGCTGTCAAAGGGTGGTTGTTGCTAAACGTAGGAGGTTAGTTTGGACTTTTCGTAACTACAAATGTTCAATTTTATAAATTAATAAATAGTCTCTGCGCTCGTAGCAGTAACAGTTAAAACAAGAGTTAGCTGCCCTTCCTCTTAACCTTCCTCCCGCTGCTCCTCTAATTGTACTTTTGGAGGAAGAACGCGAAATCAGAGACGCTTCAATTTGAAATACCATAATTCCCTTTCATTTTCTTTTACTGGTTCATTGTTTAAAGAAAGTTCAGCTATATAAATCTCACGATAGGTGATACATCTCTCACTTGCGTAAGATTAGATCTAAAACTTCGATTTATTTATTAACCAATTAATTCGGTTGACTTCTCTTTTCCAAAAGAAAGAAGCTGAACTCATTGTTTAATGTTGGTTCGCTCGCTGGATGCTCTCTCTACCGCTTCTGTTTTTTTTCTTCATCATCAATTGTTTAAATTGATTTAAACAATATTTACATTCCAACTGAATATATTATTTTCTATATAGTCAGTCGGTAACCTTTTATTTTTAATCCAAAAGGCCCGAAATATAGATTTTTTTCCTCGGTTCTCCCTTTGGACTATTCATTCCAGTTGTTCCAGATGGAATTCTTTGATTTAAATTTTGAAGAAGTGCAGATTCTGCGCTCGTTCATTGTTAACTATTTGCGCAGCAATCGAATTAAAGTCCCCAAAAAATCTTGGAATTCAATGCAACCAGAGGTAAGTAAAACAAAAGTCTTTTTTATTAGTTGAGAAAAAAGAAAGAAAGAAAAATGACAGCGCTTCCTTCCATTGAAAAATATTTCATGGTTTTTCTTTGAAGGAAGAAGCCCCACTCGTGTTTACCAAAAAGCTGCCCCCGCCTTTTCTCTTTCTTACAAATAATTTTCTATTTTCTCCCCAGATTTTAGAATATGGTAGATGCTTTTATGCATTATTAAAAAAAAAAATTAGTCGTTAATTGTTTAAAAAAAATTCTTAAATTCATTATTTTGGAAATTAAAAAGAACATTATTTTTTTTTAAACAAGTTTTTAATAGAAAAATATTTTCACTTCCATATTTATTTTGAATTTAATTTTCTTTAACAATCTAAATATTTTTGTTTTTTGTTTCTGAATTTCAACATTAATTGATTAATTATTAATAATGGACTTTAAAGAATAATGATTATTAGTCTACCTAAACCAAAGGTTAGTATTTACTGTTCATTTTAGCTCATATCTCCTCCAAGTCTTCTTTTTTCCTTGTCTTAATTGAATTATTTCTAACCACAGATATATTTATTTATCTACAATTTGTTTACAAATAAAAACTGAAAATGAATCCATGTCATTTTTTAAGCTAAAAAAATAAACAAACCCTAAGTTCTTATATTTAACCAAACAAATAAAACCGTATTCTTGCTTACAGATCAGATCATCTGTGATTTTCGTTTTTGTTTTTTTAATTATAAATTTGATTTCAAAGAAAAGTGTTGTCGTCTGTCATTTCTTGTTTCTTTTCTTTTTAGTGATTACTGTATTTAAGCGCAAAAAATGAAAGGAAAAAATGTCCTCGAAATTTAAATTTTGTTTGTTATTGTATCCATAAAATAATTTCCAACTCAACTAAATCTAATTTAATTTCTCAAAATCACATTACAAAAGACTTGATTGAATTAGGTAAATAATCTCATTTTGTAGACATTTAAAAAAATCAACAGCGGTTCGGTTCGGTTCGGTTGCTTGGTTCATTCTCAGGACGGATTAAAAAATGTTAATTTTCAAAAGGTTTCAAAAATACTGCAACTCCACCAGTCACACACACACAAAACACACCATTCCAAATAATGTACTTCTTTTGATTGGAGTAAAATTTCCTAAATTCATTTTTTATGAATTTTTGTTTATTTTCTTTTAGTAAATTAGATCATTGATTTATTTGTGACATTTTATTTGTTAGCCAATGTAAAATAAATGATGATATAAATAATGTAATAATCAATAACTTAGAAACTAATGTAATAATTTGGTCTGATTATCCGGATTTCTTTCTCTTTCTCTTTCTTTGACTTTTCTTGAATTGCATTAAATTGTTTGCCAATAAACGTACTCCTTTATCTTTTAGACAATAAAATTAAATTTTTTTAAAAAGATGAAAACAGAATTCAATTAAAATCTATCTCCTTTTGTTTATTTTTCGAAACAAAACTAACAAATATAGCAATTAATAATCAACAACACAACAAAACACTTCATTAAATCTACTCAAAAACAATTTTTTTAAATTATGTCATGATTATGTGTAGAGAGGATTTTATTTCCACACACAAACATCTGTCCTTTGCCGTGTTGTTTATGTTGCCCTTTTGAAGTTTAAAATGTCTACCCAGTGAGTTTTGTTTTTGTTAATACTCTGTTACTGTTAAGCCTATCTTTAAAGATTATCCCAACTCTTGACATTTGCTCACAATTATGCGTTCTGTCTGTAAACTTAAACTTTTCCCAGCTTCAAACTTCATTATTTATGAATTACATGAAAATCGTTTTATTCTAACAAGAACAGACAAGGATAAAAGTAGAGTAGGGTTGGAAAGGCTAAAAGCTGTCTCCTGCTGCTATTTCTGAAAAAAGTCTGTCGTGCCTTTTTGTTTGTTCTTTGTTTTTCTAATTTTTCTTCCTAAGTTGATGTTGTTGCAAGTGCTGTCTATTGTTGTTGTTGGTTGTTAAATTTCTTAGACGTTGATGATGCACCTGCTGCACCTCTGCAATGCAATTTGCACCATTGAAGAATTAAAAACTAAGGAGATATGTCGCTCAAAGATAGGAGTAATGAATGAACTTATTATTTAAAATAATTGAAAAAAGAAATATATATTTGCTAAACGTAAAACAGTCACACTCACTGAGTGGAATAATTAGCGATAAATGACAGAAAAAGGAGAGGCTGATATAAAAGAAAAGAAAATGAAGAATTTCTCTGCCCCTCCTCCCCTTGCCCCTTCCCTTAACCTAACCCCTTTTTATTTTCTTAAAAAGAAGCTGAAGAATTTGGTTTCTTTGATATTTTTCCAGTAGTGTTATTTGATCGCTTCTTATTTTCTGTCTGTTGTTGACAGCCAATCTGCGGCAATCAGCAATATTCCACTTATTTTTATTGAATTACTCAGATTTTCTTGTTCTTTATTACATTCTTTACGCGTGACGATGAAAATGGCGGGGAGAGCAGCAGCATAGCATTGAGCAACAACAAATACGAAAGAATTGAATATTCTTGTAAATTAGACCTTTCAAACAATTGTTGAGCGATTTTAATGTTTACGTTCGTTTTTCTGTTGTTAGTTGGATTATTTTATTATGTAACTCAAGACAGGTTTATTTATTAATCACTTAATTAAATGTAAATGCGTTTGCTGTTGCTTGCTGCTAACACACTCCAGTTTAGTTTAACTTATTGATTGATTTATTGATTGACAGAATTGAGTCGAGTCATGTTGTTTTCTTCCTTATTTTTTCTTTTGTCATCATCGTTGTGGAAAAATTGAATCCTGTTTTCTTGCATTCTTTTCTTATTTTTTAAAATTTGAACAATGAAATTAACGATAATAAATTTTTGAAAAGGCATAAGCAAAAAAAAATGTATTCAAAATAAATGATAGTAGTTATTTATTTTTTAAAAGTCTAAAAGGTTCTTGAAGATTTAGTTTTGTTTTAGCCTTTTTGTGTAAATTAAAACATTTAATTGAATAAATTGGAACATCTGCCTGGAAAAGTTCTCTCTTTTTTTTTTTTGAGTAATTTGTAAGAAATATGAAATTTGGTGTGACACTCTGTGACACAATGTTGAAATTATGAGATTATTTGCAGAATATAATGTAGCTGAAGAAGCAGTGGTTGTTGTTGTTGACCTCTTCATTCCCTTAAATGGGGAGTGTCACAATTTGTCATAGATTTTAAGGAAAAATTATTAATGATGGAAAATTCAACTTACAAAAAAAGAAATAAGAATTATTCTTTTTACAATATTCAATTCACATTATCTGTCTTGAATTTTAAAAGATGTCCAAACTTCCCATTTAATAATAAATGCCCCAAACAATCATTAAAAAAATTATGTCATTAATAAAAAAAAAAATATATATATAAAAAAAACTAATTGAAAATATATAAACCCAACATTAATTATTGCGATTTTATGAATGAACTTAGTCATAAATTCTTTTCAAAGCATTAAATTTCTCACATTATCAGAACTTTTTTTGGTAGGTGTACCCAACCCTTTGTCCTTTATCAAGTATTACTTGATGGACTCTGGAGTTTTTGCAGAACTGTAAATCAAACTCTTTATTTAATCCACAGGGGTAGACAGTCTTTATTGCCAAACTGGTCAATCTATATTAAGTATTCTTAGATATTTCTGTCTGTAGTCTGGATTTAAGCTGTATGCTCCTGGTGAATTTTATTGAGAGCTTGTATAAACTGATGCTTAGAACCACATATCAGCTTTTCAGTGCTTCAATTCAATTTATCTCCTTTGAAGAAAAAGTTGTTTAATGGGTATTAGAAAATATCAGTAAACCCATAAAACGCAAGTATGAAATTCATATTTGTATAATGTTTCAAAGTAGAGCTTTCTTTTCAGATAAATGCTTTTATTGAGATTCAAATCAATGATGCTTGCTGATTTAATGTTGTTCTGGTGATATTTTTGTTAAATTCAAATCCTTATCTTATCCCCAGGATCACTACCTTCCATAGTTGTTGTTTATCGTACCAAGGTTTTGACCAACTAAACCTCTGGCCTGCTTGGGTAGGTTACAAAACTCAAAGTTCCTATCTGAAGTCGCAATTAACCAGCTGAGGCCAGAGGATAAGTTAACTGAAACTGGGTGTAATAACAACTATAAAAAAAAGAAGACGCGGACAACAGTCCGCAAATAAAATAAATACATAGATTATGAAGCCTCATCACAAAGAATTACAAATATAATTTAAATATATTCAAGACAAAATATATTTAAAAAAGATTTTTTTATAGAAAATAAGTCCTTTGTTTGAGATAGAAATAGGTATTAGAAAATATTGATTAAGCCATATAATACCAGTTTAAGTAAAAATTTCCTCTGAATAGGAACTTTTACTTTGAATATTAACTTGATAATTGTTATTGTTAATGAAAGCTAAGAATTTAGTTTGGAGATCTGATTTCTTGCTTGCATCAGAACAATTATTTGCTTATCTGATAAAAAATGATGTCACGGTGACTCAATAGCTACTAATGCAGACATTGAATTCTGCATGCTAATTTCTATATACAGGCATGCTGTATTCAATCTATCTTTATTCTGTATCATCACTTTTTGACAAATATCTTTGAAAAAGCTATGACTCCACAATTTCCTTACTACACTCAAGTGTAGTTGCACCCTGTCACATTGGTGTTATTAAGCACTGGTTTCATGTAACATTAAATCTACTGGAGAACTTAACTTCTTTAAATGATAAAGTAGCATCCTTTAAACAATCGTCTTTATTATAATAAGTTATTATATGGAACTATATTATTATTTCAGTGTCTAAACTTTAAAAAATCTTTTCTACAAGAATTGCTATCAAAATCTAACTATTGTGTTATTTGATAGTCTTCTTGAGGACATGGTCATACGTTCGCCATCTTTACATGTCATATGTCATCCACTCTCATGCTTATTTGGGGATTTTTTTGTGAAGGCCTTTCTGCAAACTTCTTTTTGTAATCCAGAGTGTCATATTCTTCATCTTCATTCAGCTTGGCCCATGGTGGTCTCTTGTTCTAGTTTTGGTTTGTGGTTAATGTCTAGTTGTTCTTAACATAACTCTTGTTGTTGAAGAGTTAACCATTCATTTTGACATATTTTCTTTCCAAAACACATGGTGGATACTTTATACATAAGTAATTGTTATTGGGACATTTTGCTCCTCTACTATGTTATTACATACCTAACTAAACAATGTAAAAGCAACTCTCTAAAATATATTTATCTAACCCACTTGGATTCTTAACTGACACTGTCGTTTGAATTTTACACGCTATCAACTTTCCACAGCTTATATATTAAAAAGTTAAATATTTCCTCCGTGGTGGAGGAAATATTTCATTTTTTAATATATAAGCAATAAGAAAAATGAAGTTTGACATATAAAACTTTGATTTAAAAATTTAGACCCTAAAACTTATTATTTTTCAAATATTTTAGAAGTACTGTCAAAATAACTTTAAACACATTTTCATACTTGTAAAGCAAAAAAAGTCATTAAGAACAAAAATTAGAGACTATTGACTTTAAATAGCTGACCAACTCAAGAAGGATATTTTAGTAGAAACTTCCTTCCTGTTCTATTTTCACCAAGTTGCATTTGTGCTGAATGCATACATCCCTTTCACGATTGGAAGGAACCGAATGAATTGAGACGACAATGGTGAACCCGTTTCGCCGTAGCTGCTCTCTCATCTCTAGGATCTTTACGCTGCTTTGACGTTCGCCAAGGGAGAGGAGCATTGCTCGCTTCTCCATTTCTCCCCCGCCGAGTGTCCTCTCTGTCCGCAGATGCCGCTTGTCTCTGACATCACCTGTCTTGCAGCTCGTGAAACCTGCCGGTGTCAAGATACTCTTTCTCCTAAATCTGTAGACTAAGTTTGAGTTAGACCATTTAATTGCTCCAACTTAATGGCATTTTTAGCATGATTGGCACACTTATTACATGCTCACAAGGCCAATTAAAAAATAGAATTAAAAAATAACATTGTTTATCTGAATATTTCATTTTTATATTTTTGTTGCAATCAGCCTTATTAACTTTCACAAATCCCCATCTATTATAAAAATTTGCAAGTAAATATATATACAGGATACACATTTCTTATTTTCAAATAATTTTATTTAGACTTTTAAAAAGATTTTCAGCAACTTGACTTTTTATTATTAATAGATTTTTGTTTTATTTCATCAAATACCAAAAATGTTTTAACAAACATTGTAGCCTAGCTTTATGTCAGCCATTAAAACAATCCACATAAGTCTTTGACTATAATGAATTCTGATCTAAATTATCTTTATAAATAACTCAAATCCATACAACATTAGCAGACAAAACTTTTATCTCCGTTGATAACATTAAGTCCTGCAAAATAAACATTATTTACCTTTGAAATTAAACCAAGAATTTCTTTTCATCCATAAATATATTCAGTCATAATATTTAAAAGAATAAACCAAATTCCTATAATGATCCGATTGGCACTAACCATGTTATTCATTAAGCTATGTATCAGTTAAAATCAATCCATAATTTTCTGTAATGTCACTTGTCATATCAAAGTGTGTCGAAAAGAAAAGAGGAAAAATATAGGTTTTAACAGTAGCAAATGAATAATCTTTTATCTGAATAGCAATATTAACTACCATAAAGAGTCAAATGAATGTTTTACATTTTATAGACACAGGAAAGAATCCAAAAAATAATGCTAAGTCTATACTTATGAGATATGACTATAGTTTTAATCCTTGTTTAGTCTGTCACATCCATTTGATATATTTTAAATTAACCCTTTCAATGCAGTGTATATATATACATGAAATTCCACAGCAGCCCCTGTTTAGAATCTATTGGGTATAAAGCCTAAAAAAAATTTTAAATCTTTTCAAAGCCACTCTTTAATTGTTTGTTTCTTTCTCTACAACGTTTTTCCTTTCAACATAGTGAAACTATTGGAAAATCAACAAGTTAAAGAAAAACACAAATGCTATGAACCCTATTAAAACCATGTTTATTTATTTGCACTTAATCCATGCAAATATATACATATATTCGTTAGCATGAAATCAATAAGAAAAATTTTACATGTAAATCTCTGGCTGGCTGGCTGGTAAGCAATGGTATGGAAAATGTAGATTTATGTCCTTCTGCATCTGAAGTGTTCAAAACATGGCATGAAAATTATAAACTATATTTTCTATGGCCATGATTTTCACAGATGTTTCATTCATTAAAAACTTAAATATCTGGCCAATATCATTTGTTCACATAACTTAAATGAATTAAGCTTCTACAAAAGAACATTGATTTCTAACTTAGAAAGTTTTATGCGATGAGGACTCTAAACTAAAAAAGAATTACTAGTGTCCGGATGTTTCTTTTTCTTTTGAAAACAAATCTCTGGAAGAACAAAAATTCTACTATCTCATCCATATCTAGGGAGATATGGAGATTAATACTTTTGCCCATGATATAAACTTACTAGGTTTTAGACTCCTGACGTTTTCCTTCCCGGAGGATGGTGCCTTTAAACAGTGAAATTCACCCAGACTTATTTAAAAGAGGGCAAAATTAATTTGAAATTTGACACATTTTTTCTCCTCCAACTCCTTTATATATTATGTAAATTTTAGTGATTTGTAATAATCTCTATCTCTATAAAAGTGTAAATGTGTGTCTGTCGATGCCAGGAACACCTGGTCGGCTGTTGATTGGGTAATCATAATTCAGCAATTAAGCATATCTCCTCCTAAACGCAGCAGCCTAGAGCATCGATTGCAGCCTCAAATGAAAGGCATTATTTTATTATCCATCTTGGAAGTGCTAATTAATTTGTCCTCTTGCTCAAAATTTCGCAAAGTTGAATTTACAAAATCACAAAGTTCATCTCCAATGACCACTTCTGGTTGATTTATTGTTGCTTTACTCAATCTACAATCGAAAAGTTTCAATTCTCTTTTTTATAAAAGAGTAAGGTTTTCACTTTTTTTTGTGCATTGGAATGAAATGTTCAATTTAATCTTGTAAATTTTAAAAATATTTTGTATTTTTTTAGGAGTTTTATTCTGTTTAGTTATTGCTATACTGACTCTTCATCCCAAGTGATTTTTAGTATGGCTTAAGACCGAGTCTTTATTTTAGCCCCCCATTCAACTGGATGCAAAATACTCTTTGTTAACTGTAACACACTGTTTGTACATAATTATGTTTTGACTTGAGACAATGTTATAACCTCAGACATTTGTTCTACTGATATTTACTACACTATTCTTTGCATCCCATTTCAAAGGTTGGCTTGGAATGTTTACATAACAGAAAATAAAGTTGTTTTGCACCTGCACTCAATATGACTAATTGCAGTTTTTATGGTTAATTAAGGCTAAACGAGGACAAATAAAAAAGCAAAGAAAAGTAGAATCAGCAACACCAGGTTCAAGCAAGGCCAGGCAATACTTCTAGTTTCTCTATAAACTATAGAGATCATTGTATGTACCTATAAAAACAATTTCAATGTACTATTTCTGTGCTTTAAAATTAAATAAAGCATTACAAAAAAATTGTTTATTCTTTTAAAACAAAAGAAAAGCTACTTCTTGCATTTGGTTTTGATAATTACTCTATTGTAACTATTTATATACTGAAAACCATTAAATAAATGAACTGATTTACTGCTTTTGTTCATTATTGAATGAAAAATGTGGCATTTTTTTTTGTTAGAATAATCATTCTAACTTTTCAAGGACAACGAAAAAAAAAATTTTTCTACTTTAATTCATTTTGCAAATATGAATTTAACAAATTCCTAATTGCCCTGATTTTGATCTTTACATAAGCAGCTTTTATTAACCCTGTCATGTATAAGTCCTATTAGATCAACATAGAAGCATTCCTTTGAGTGATTGGCAAAATGGTAAGAATAAATAAGCTATCAAATTATCCATTGTGTACTTCACTTTCGAATATTGAAAAGAATAATACTTGCATATTTTTATGTCCTGTACACAAGCATTTAAGTTTCAAAGTAATGCAATATAGCTTCCACAACTAAGTGGAAGAAGCGCCTAGAACGGTTAGATTCAATACTTGTTGCAAAAAATCAAAATGATAAGTTCATTATATTCACATTTACACAAATGTTTCATAATAATATTAATAATTGTATCCCGCCACTAATTTATGCTATTTGCAAAATGCAATTTGTTGGTATTGAATCTTTAAAAATTTAGAGAATTTAGAGAATATAAACTTTTTTTTTTTTTTTTCATATTTGAATTAAAATATATATGCTGTACTGGTATCATATTTTTTGTCGTTCAATATTGTGTGTCACATAATTTTTTTTTTTAACATTTTATCATTCTTAGATACCCAGAAAATCATATGTTTGCCATACAAGAAACCTTGATTTATTAAATCCATGCAATGTGAACCACAATATATTCTTATTGCACTCTGCTTCCTTTGTTACTTTTCACAATTTTAATTCTTATTTGATTAGGGACGTAACCATCATCTAAGATTGAATATAAGATCTTTATATTGGTGTTAAGACTCACCAACAGTAACATACATGTATATTAATATTTTACTTTAATTATAAAAAATAAAAATAATTATGTAGGATCTTATGTTTTTCTTTCTTTCTATGATAAATCATTTTCTTTTCCAGTTTGAACAACCAATTCAAACCTTTGGCAATTATCTGGTTTATGTACCATTTTATCCAACAGAGAATTTTGGTCTTGTACCTACGTAAGTAAGACATAAATTATTCATCTTTCTATTTATTATTTCATAATTTTCTTGAAACTAGCGAGTTTACTTAATGTTGCCTTGATATCAAATATGTTAATCTATTAAAAAATTTGAATGATGTGTGATTGTAACATGGTTATAGATTCTAAAACAAATGCTTGTATTTCTCCTCTCTGAAAAACCAAGTCCTATTTCAAAACTTTAAGCTATTTTATATAATACTAATATTGAACATACATCAGTTGCTTGTAATAAGAAACAAACTTAACTATTGTTTTATTTTCAAACTTGTATGATGAGACAATAAAATGTTATATAATGTCTGTATAATACCGCTTAAATGTTTGTTCATTTTAACTTGTGCTGAAAATTGTCATTTCCTTTACTAATTTAGCATTAAAATGAAATGAAAATATTCTGTGAAAATGAAGGAAATGTCATTGATTAAATATTTCTTCAAGTTCAAACTTCATATTGAATTAATAAGTTTTTAAATGTTTTTGATATAAATCATACTCAACAATACAACACCTTGAAAGCGCCAAGTATAGAATTGTAATTGAAAAGTGTGTAAATCATATTTTTATTGACTTTTTTAAATATTTTTGGTAACCTCCGTCCATTAAAATTACTTTGAAAAAGAAATTATTGGGTTTTTTTTTTGGTTTGTTTTTCTCTCTAGATTTTTACTTCGAGCTTTTGATTATCTTGAAAAAAATGAACTTTTTAAAGTTGAGGGAATTTTCAGGCGATCAGGCTCTCATCAACGCCAGAAGCAGATTTTAGTAAGTTATATACAGTTTGTTACTTTCATTTTCAAAAATGTGTGAATTTACCAATTTCTACTCATTTGTGGATAAATAGTACACTTCTGTTCTTTTATTAAAAAATTCTTTACATTAGAACATTTGTTTAGAATAA
This sequence comes from Xipholeptos notoides, assembly GCA_036873565.1. NCBI lineage: Eukaryota > Metazoa > Mollusca > Cephalopoda > Idiosepiidae > Xipholeptos > Xipholeptos notoides. Next base: position 15,383 of record JAYKTE010020005.1, read on the forward strand.
AGGAGCTTGAAAGTTGGTATGCCATTAAAACCACCTCTGTTTGCATTTATTAGTGAGTAAATAAAATGGACTAAACAAATATTCTTTTAAAATTAGATCCATACTAGAAAGTAATGATGAGGATGATGATGAATAATTTACTATGTTTCAATCAATTCAAGGTATACCTTGTACATAGTAGAGATTCTGAAGGAGTCTGGAATCATACATTCATACCAGGTAGCCAGGCCGGCAAGAGTGCAGTTTCACGGAATAAATACTCTCGACTCCTTTTTCACACAAAAGGAACTTTTTCGGTAATCACCGT